>LPNX010445147.1:137196-205181 GCA_001517045.1 Pseudotsuga menziesii
TCTTGTTTTGAGTATAAATTTCTCATCAAACTTTATAATTTGTTCTTGACACTTAACAAAATTGTATTCAATCGAAGCTTTATCGAGTATCTTTATCGGTTTTTGATCCAATGGCCATAATCATATTTGATCTTTCATCGAAAAATGGTGATTGCTTCTGAAATGGTCGTGAGTGAATGGTCTATATTTCACCCTGTGGAAGTGCTCATTGAATCTCATGTGTTCATGCATTATTGGCACTCTAGGGATCAATAAACTAGTGCATTTGCATTGGTTATGGAATGGTCCCCTTTTGATCAAAATCTTTTGGTCAATTATGGTGTTAGTTCCTTTGCGTTGGGTTATGGAGTCTGCCCCTTCATTTGAAATTCTTTGAGTTAATTATGGTACTAGAATAGGCTCTAACATAGACAATAGGTCCCGATAATCTGTTGAGAATAGTATCCCAAGTGCCTTCCTAACTAGATGTATATTCATCCTACTAACTTCGTACATTGTGTTTGATTGAACCTATCCTAAAATCCTGAACTGAAACTATATGTTTGTAATCATAGACCTGTAACCATTTTTCCTTCTCTGTTGTGAAGCCTTCTAAGCATGCCACATGATCATATAATGCTAGTGCAAACTAGAAAGAAAACAATTACTGTAAATTGGATTATAAATGCTTAGTTGTGAGTTTATTCACTTAAACTACATCCTACACTAACCATCTGGTAATAGTTTGATTAATTGTAATGAAACCTCCAGTGTAACCAAGTAATCATTTTGATATTGGCATGAACTTTTGGCTTGCCTTTGACTGAGACGAAATGAAAGCAATATAGTAGATGAAATTGTCTATCTATTTACAGTTGTGCCTAGAGACATAGAGGATGTTGAGAATGTAGACTCCATATAAGCTACTACAAGATCTTCAAAAATATGGCAGAAAACTTCTGGATTGAAAATGAACCCTTCTTGCTTATCATCCTGGGTTCCTTCTGCACGATTAATAAGAATGGACCTTTCTACTTGCACTTTTGTTGCACCATTGGAAGACATTAAGTGGCCTTCAAAATGGAAACTTTGAATATGCACATGTTCATTAAAAATTGTTGGAACGTGCTTTGATACCTGATGTGTTTATGATCGGTGCCCTCTTACAAACTCATCCCATAGAAGATGATTTATGTGACATTCTCCAAAATCGGAAATTAAAACCTTGTCGGCATTTGTCTTCGTTGGATCGTAATTTGGTAAGAATTCTAAACAAGTGAATGCGGGAAAACCTGACACTGTTGGACCATAGAATTTAATTTGTTCTTCACGCTCATTGTGAACAAGATGACTACTGTCAATATCTGAAACTAGTGATTGACAATAAAAATTTGAACATTTGAATCTTGACACACCCCCTGTGAATAGAAATTTTCATAAGTGTATGATATGGCAGAGCCCCTTGTTTGACTATCTACATATTCAAGTAGACCTGTTAAAGCTTCAATAAATGTGTGCACTTTTTCTTGAGGGGAAACTGCAACCTATAAACAATATTTCTCTTCTACTTGAGGTTCATAATTTTGTTTAATTTCCTTGAGCATTTGTTATATAAACTTATATTTAAACCCCTTAGTAAAAATTCCATGAGCCACAAAATAATGAGCCAAGGCATCATAAATGTAAACCTCCTCACAAGTATCAATAGATTGTATTCCTTTGAGAAATTCAACCACGCCCTCATGAAAGTATAGAGAAATATTTGGGAAACAAGAAAAAGTAGACTGCATATTTATGGCCTTGATCGTTTACAGCTGGGAAACTAATTATATATTTAAAAAAAACACAATTATCTAGAAACGTGTCTTCAATAATTTCATTTTTTTCATCATGAAAATCATCCAATAGGTTTGTACCATCATCATTCATCCTTTCACTATTAGGATGTTGATGTGGAATATGTGTTGCATTTGTTTTCATTCCTCCACTGCTAGAAGTTTCTTGAAGTGTTGTATGGATTTGAGTTGATGGGATATAGAGCTTTGCTCTTACCTATTACATGTCCTTTGGATACCTCTTTGTGACCTAGAAATTAAAACTTTTGATATGATATTTTCTCTTGATATTCACAAAAGACAGATTCACATGCACTAAGGTCTTCCTCCCGTTGTTGGCCATAAGCATCAATCCTTACACCATGGAAATCGTTTTGAAGGTAACTAGAGACATTTTAATTCAGTATTTGGTTAAGCAGCTTTCCATAGGCCCACAGATTGTTATCGAGAGAGAAAATGTTCTCTCAACTATAGGGCCTTCTTTCTCTGAGATAGAAAGAAAAATTAGAGTGATGAGATGATGTATAATAAACCATAGTAGCAGTTTTAGAAGGTTAATTTTAGCTATTAAGTCATGATAAAGCCTCCAAAACCTTCTATTAAATCTGGAAAAGTCTTCCTTAGAAACAATTTGAAGTCTAAAATGGACATCTTAAAACAAATATTAAAAAAAATGTCATGTCATATTAATAGAAAATTAAATGTCATGCCACATTAATAAAATTTTAAGATATGTCATGTCACACTCAGTTTAATGTATATTCTACCATTCATAATAGTTGACAAAATATGTTGAATTCATATAAAATTAAGCAAGTGAGAGTTAAAATAATATTGAAAAGTTTAGATAATGGTGTACAAACTAAAAGATGTAGTAATAAATATTTTAAATTTACACAATAATTTATTTAAAATATTTTATAATTTACTTAATATATTAATACTTTAAAAATATTTAATAATAAATTTAAAGTTCACAAAGTAATTAAAAATATAATTAAATAATAAAATTGCAATAATATTAGAAAACTATTAATATAATATAATATTTAATAAAGATTAATATCCTAAAACTATTGTAATAATGGTAACGTTTTATATGGGTAGGTATTAAAAACTTTTTAAAAATATGTATAAGGTAATGGTCACATATTATATACTCGTGTATTAAAAATATTTGAAGAACCTATATAAGGTAGTATATAATGTAATTCATGGTAGTCTAAGTTAGTTACGTAGTATATAATATATATTATTATTTATAATTATTTTATATAATATAATTTATTAATTATAATATTATGTTAGTTAGGTAGTATATAATAAAATATATTAGAATTTTGTTGGGTATCATTATAGTATATATAGGTTAATTAGGTAGCATATAGTTATAATATATTATTAATTTTAATTATAGTGTATAATATAATATATTAGTTATGATATTATGTTAAGTATTGTATAATATAATATATTAGTATTTTTTAGGTATTAGTTATAATATTATATAGTATAAATTGTTAATTATTTTATATGTATTAATAATTGGTTATTATTATTTTTTATTTAAATAAACAATGATATAAATATTTTTTCATATTTCAATGTAATTTTATTATGATTTTAATTAAAGTGATATTTGTTTTTATACTAGTTAGAGGTAGTGATAATATAAAATATTATATATTTAGTATTTCAATAATATTTATCATATTTTATTGATATCTTAATTAACGTGAGGTTTATATGAAGTTAGTCATTACTAAATACAAATATGACACATAAGCATCATTGACTTCTATATGTCCAACTCAATGATAAGTGTTGACTAATTTCTTGAAATTATATTGGTTCTTGAATTCTTACTTAGCAATGTCTCTTTTTCTTATGGGGCTCATTTTAGACCTCAATTTGACTCTAATCCATCTTTCTTCCTCTTGATAACATAAAACTCACATAGGTGTTGGTGGTTAGTTTTTCTCATAGCCCACTTAGAAACATGTCATGAAAATTCATCCAAGAATAGATAGAACATTTAATCAATTCTCTAAACCACTACCTCCAATCTCTCTCTAGTGATTGACTAAATATTAACGTGCACACATCTTCATATCGATTATCCAGGTTATCAATATAATCTTGGAAATTTGATAGATGTTTTTCTCTTAAAACACTACCATCTCCATTGAATTTGGGAAAATGATTTAGGTATTTGGTAGGAATATCATGGAGAGTGAGTGGAAGTTTGAGAGCTCTATATCCCCTTAAAACTATAGGATAAATATTTTAAGATTGGTGATAAGATTTGCACGCGGGTAGATGATCTGGTATGTGGGTTTCTTGATAAATGATGGACAAGGTTGATTGATGGTTGGAGGAATAGGTCTATAGGATTATTGTTCCATGGGAACTTCAAAATATCTATTACTCATTACATGAATAGGAATAGTATCTTCTTGTTTCATGAGGTCTTTAAAGGATAATGGAATGGAGGGCTCATTTTTTTTAAAGAGGGTAATGAAAGAAATTTTTCTATCACAACAATACCAACTGTAATCAAGATCACTTTATCTAATAAAGAAGACAAGTTCTTGAACCTATGTTTTTTCCATGGTGTGAAATGAAGGAGAAGAGTTTTCAAATATATAGGGAAAAACAACCAAGGAGTAAGAAACAAAACCAACATTTCTTGAAAGATACTCATGACTATAATACTAACCAATTTTGATTATGTGTATTAATAGAGTTGTCTCCCCAATGGAGTCTTGAAGGATAGATTTGGAGTGACCTCTAGGTGAACATTGAACAACCAGCTCCCTAAATCTCCTTCACCTCAAGAATTTAATGTTGATTTTCAAGGTCGCCTTCAAGGTATTTCACAAGGTGACCAATTTTTCGGGATTAGCAAGAACCCATAGATTTTTGTTGGATTTTCTCTCTGCCCCTTTTTCTAGGGATCCTAACCCAGGTTTAGTCCCTTCTGCTTAGCACAAAAAATCCCGAGATATCAACCCGACAGAGCAGAGTTCATTCGGCAGCACCTGCAACGCAAATGATGTCTCACCCAAGATATCTCTCTTTATGGGTAATTGCCAGAACCACGTTTCCAAAGTTGATTGGGAGGATGTTTAGTACCTTGGCTTTGCGCCAAGGCTCTCAACGAAGTCCAAGGGTGGATTATTTGTGTTCACTATGCTTCAATAGCTAGGATGGGCCCCAGCTTCTCTTATGCAACTCATTAAATAAACAGTAGACATGCAACATAATCATCCTTAGTTAACACAATACGACCATCATACATCTATTCATTTGTAAGAAAACCTACAGTCATTCATTCAATACAACATTTACACATATATCTTAGACACATTCAGCATTCACACATATACAAAAAAATATAACGTGGAAACCCATCCGAGAAAAAACCACAAGGTGATCTTCATCTGGCATGAGGAAATAAATCCACCTCTCATCTATGCTCTAAGCCATAGACTCTACTTAAGATATTATTCTCTACCTTTACAAACTCTTCCTCCCTCTCATGCTCTCTGATCTTCTCTATGTTCTCTTCCTACTTTACTCTACTAGTGATTTGCACACAACCTGGATTGACTCGACCTTTCCTACTCTTCTGCACAATCAGTTGCAGATCCTTTACTCTGATGCACTCAACAATTCAAAGCCACCAACCACGATCTCTCACTTTTCAGCTAGTGAGATTCTACAATTCAGAGCTAACTGTAAAGACTGGATGTAGGGAAAATGTCTAACCCACATACAGCTTGGGTTCCTTCTTTCATATCCTTATTACAGACTCGATACGGAATCCATACATACTTGATACATACTCAATACAGACTTGATATGGATTCAATACAGACTTAATACCGACTCATTACAGACTCCTTTTCTATCACTTTCTCAGCGGACTTTCCATATTCAACCAACAAACTATATTTCTTATTCTAGCAACACCTAACGAGAGGCACTAACGATCTAACTTACAATTATTCCTTCATGCGTGTGGTTACTGCCAAATCCAGCTGAGCTCATACCCACGATCATTAAGTCCTGTCACTTTCTCGACATTATGTCTTACTATCGTTTTCCAACCATTATGCTACTTACACGCCTTATGCTGCCAATATTCTATCGTATCTTCCTGTGTTGCACTCCATTCTTCTATCATGACTTCCTTATCTGGTGTAGCTTCCTCCTCCAGCCCCTCCTCCTCTTCTTCTTCCTCTCTTTCACTTCATCTGTCGCATCATCCTTTCTCTTCTTTCCTTTATGTTGCTTTCTTGGCCATAGCTCCTTCTTCTTCTCTTTTAGATCTTCTCCATACTTACGAATAATTCTGCATGAATTTTTCCTTACTGTCCCTAGTCCCAACAACCCCCTAACACTCACATGTGGCTCGTCTCGAGCCACTCGAAGGTATTTCTCCATGTTTTGACTTGCATTGATTTTGTTCTAAAAATATTCCATGGTTTTCAACACCCTCTCTACTTCTCTGCACAATTCTTCCTCTGTCTTCTACATTTTCTCCACCAAGTTGAAACTGACATGTTCTAGCATGACTTTCTCCACTGATACTGCTATATCGCACACCTTCTGATGTATAGTTTTTCATGTATTTTCCTTCTTTTACTGCTACTTACTGTGAGTCTTTCTAACATCTATTACTACTATCATTCTTTCTAATTATCGGATGCAGTTATTGTTTCATGGTATTAGGACGGACATAATGGAAGAATTATCATTATTACCGATTTTCCTTGTCTGCATTTCTGCCTTCAGCGTAAATTCATCCCAGGTTTTTCCTTCCTCCCTTCAGAATCTTCCACTGCACCATTTTTTAATGAGCATGTGACATTGGTATAAACCTTTGAGATCGCAGCAGTTTCCCAGTCCATTATATGGTCATTTTTTTACTTGGCTTCACTGTTGGTGAGGTCTATTATCCTATAAATGTCTTAGCTCACTTCATTGGAGTGTGCCAGTTCAAATTTCTCTTTAAATCGTCATCACTTTTTTTGTTTTCAGTGGCTTTCAGAGATGATGGTGATGACTGTGGTGTGTATTTCCATTTGTCATTATACGAACAGTAGTTCGGATCGGCAGGTTCTAGAAATGGATACTATGCATTGTAGAAACTATTTCCATAGTTTTATCTGGAAGCTTTGGTGGTATGTCCCTTGGTCCTTGGATTGTAGTCACTTCCTCTACATTCTTTCTTAGGAATGCTAGGAGAGTGTTTCTCTTATAGGAACCAGAATGCTTCTTCATTTCCAACCTTATTGGATTTAGCTTATTTTCTAGTCGCCTTATTGCTTGCGGTGGAACATAACTGGAAGAATTTCCTTCAACCATAACAGGTATAAAAGTAGTATTCACAGATCCCTCAAGGGCACTAGCACTAAAAATCACAGTCAATATACTTCTCCCATAGTATTTCTTCAGCTCTTGGTGTTCCTTTTACAGCTTGTTGTGGCATTTTATGGGGTTTAACTTAAACGTGAGGGAAAGTAGAATACTAATCTAGGTGTTCAGGTTGTCAAATATTCGCAGGCATTTTTATTGAGTAGTATCATGAAAACACGATCCATCATGTGGGTCGGCTCTTCCAATTGTATGTTAATGCTGCCAACTATGTCGCGTCCTTTTCGTTGTGACGTGATGTTATTTATGAATGAGGGGGTGATCAAATTAACTTGGTGTCTGCATATTTGAAGGACAGACATCGGTCTTGTCAGCAAGTTACTAAATGATTGTGCCAACGTCACATCATTTTCTAGTGGTGTCATTTCATGTGTTAATTCCGCTTCTCTTTTTAGCTTCAGCAGCTTCTTGTCACACTCCTTGCAACTTTCTTGTCATCTACTTAACCTTCTGGTCGCACTCCTTATGACTTTATTTTCCCTTCCCACAAGGTCATCCACTTTTTTTTTACTTAATCACAGTTATCAAAATAAGGCTTCAATTGGCTCCTGTTTATGAGCCCTTTTACATATGTACCATCTAGTTTCCCTAACTTCGTTGCTCCTCCCTCAATGATTTCCTTAGAAACATATGGCCCTAACCAATGTGTTTTTAACTTTCCTGGATGCTTGAAAAAATTACTATCATACATACCAACAAGACCTCCAACTTCAAAATTCTTGTTCTTAATGTGTCTATCATGCCATACCTTTTGCCTTTTCTTTTCGACGTTCAGGTGAAATCCTGTAATGAAACGTTATTCTTCCAAGTGGATTAGTTGAAGTAATATTTCTTCTACAACATCAAAATATGTCATTTCCATGAGCGCCGCAACTCTTAAACTTGGTACAATATATTCCATAGGCATGACAGCTTCTTGTCCATATACCAGTATGAATGGTTTTTGACCTGTTAACTTTTTGCATGTTGTGCGATACACCCATAGTACTGCAAAAATATTCTGATCCTAGCCATCCCTTCACGCATTACTGACGTTTGTTAGCGCATTTTCCATAATCTTGTTAAACGCTTCGACTGCTTCATTTGCTTGTGGGTGATATGGAGTTGTTCTTCTATGATGTATCTAGAATTCATCATTTAGTTCTTCAATCAACTGATTAACAAAATGTGTACCTTGGTCGTTAATCAATATCTTTGGGCACCCAAACCTTGTTACAACATTTTCAAATAAGAACTTGGAAGTTGTCCCATCTATACAATCCTTTACTCACACAGCTTTTTCCCATCTAGTCAAGTAGTCAGTTGCAGTAATAATGTACCTTGCTCTGGTGTGTTTTCCTGCTGGACTAATAGGTCCCACGAAGTCAACATCCCATTTGTAAAATGCATGTAATGTTATTTGTGGTACTAATGGCATTCCGTCTCTTCGGGATGGATTTTCTGTTCTTTGACAGATATCACAGCTGCGACAATAATCCTAAACATCTGCATGCATAGTAGGACACCATAGCCCTACTTGCAATATCTTGTGCACGGTATCTTTTCTTGCATAGTGGCCTCCTGTGAAACTATCATGTGCTTTGCTTAGTATCATTGGGCGCTCATGCTCCAAAACACATCGTCGGAGTATCTGATCAGGTCCCAGTTTATTCAAGTGGCCAGCAGTCAATTGGAAATATGTGGATCGCGTTACTAACTATTTCTTCTTTGTTGTTGTAAATTTGGTTGGCGCAAAACCTATGTTTAGAAAATATATGATATATTTATATTGATCATCAAATGCAGTTATTGCAAATAATTCTGCATCAGGAATATTATCTTCCATACTAGTAGGTTATTCTCCAATTTCAATTCAACTGGCCTGGTTTGACAATTATCTCAAATTCAAATTCCTAGAATACGAAAATCCATTGGTAGATATTCCCCCCCAACGCTGGCTTATTGACCAAATATTTCAGTGCAGAATGGTTAGTGTACATTTTGAAATGTCCACCCAGCAAGTAATGTCTAAATTTTTGCAGCCCATACACCATCGCTAGCCCTTCCCTCTCTGTTGTGGTGTAATTTTTCTCTGCATTCAATAACTTCCTACTAGCAAAAGCAATGGGGTGATCAATCGCCCCTTCCCCTGATTGCATCAATACCACGCTAAGCGCAACAGATGATGCATCAACATGAACATGAAATTCTTTTTTCCATTCTAGAAATTTAAGTATGGGTGCAGTAGCCATCTTGATTCTCATCTTGTCCAGACTCTCTTGACATTCATCTGTCCACTAAAATTTAGTCTTTTTTCAGCAATCTCTCCATTGGGGTAGTCACCTCTGCCTATCCTTTGATGAAATTTATGTAGTATCCCATATGTCCTAATGTCGCTCTTGACTGTTTAACTATGGTAGGTGGTGGTAAGTCAAGGATGATGGCGATTTTGGATGGATCAACCAAAATTCCATCATGACAAACCACATGGTCTAACAGAGCTCCAAAAGGTGCACAAAAAATACTCTTTCTTAAATTGAGGGAAATTTGATACTGGTGGCATCATTCTAATACTTTTTGTGTGATATTTTATAAGACCAAATACTGTATAGTCGTCAAATTAGACTTCAAGAAATTTGTGTATAAAATCTTTAAATGCAGCAACTACAATTCTAGAAAAGATTGCGAGCACATTCTTGAGTCCAAAGGGCATTACCATGTATTGGTAGCATCCCCACTCTGTCGCAAAGGTATTCTTGTATCCGTCCTCCTTTGCAATTCTTATCTGATGGTAGACTGAGAATCCATCGATGAATGAATACATTTATTGTCCTCCGACATTCTCCAATACTTCATCTGTGAATGGGGTCGAAAATGGATCATGCAAGAAGGAATCATTTAGTTTCCTAAGATCAACACAAATTCTCACTTCCCCTGAAGTTTTCTTATCTTGTACTACAATCAGACTGATCCATTCTGACTCTTCAACTGGTTCTATCACACCTGCCTCTAGCATTCGATCAAGTTCAGCTTTAACTTTCTCTTTGTAGCGTGGGTTTAATCTTTATGGTCGTTGTTTGATGGGTTTGGCATCGGGCCTCAAGGGTATCTTCATTTCACCAAGGTCCCCAACTATGCCTTTCATTTCAAAAAACTTCGTAGGGAATAGATCCTGAAATTCATGCAGTAAGTCAGTGATCTTTCCCACAGTCTCAACATCCTAGTAATCTACAATATTAGCAAATTTCAGGTCTTCAACCGACCCAATATTTACTTTATTAATCCTTAAGTGGTTTTACAAACTGGTTAGTGGACATAAAAGCTCCTCCCACTGCACGCATACCTTTAGACTCAGGTATATTTATCTCTAGTAAGTCATCATCATCTGGTTCTCCTATGATATTGTAGCATCCATACAGTTGTGTACAGTCATGGTGCATGGATGGAAATTCATCCCTGCAACTGGGATTTCTTCAAATATATTCTCCTTTATTATTTGTAGCGCAACATCCACTGTCGGTTTTTCACTTGTGAACTCAAATTTTTGGGTGAATCTTTCAGCTAATCTTTCCCATTTGATCATTCATTGTTGCAGCTCCATTGAGGTGTACCGATTTCTTGGTACCATTTCCAAATTGTGGATGAATCGATGAACCCATTCTTTTCGTGGGTATTCTTGCTAGTTCTTGCAACAATTCTCAATATGTTCCACAAGATCTGTCAGTACTGTATATTTCTAATCATGGTAACGGATCTATTCCCCAAATTTGATCTCCATTAATATTCTACATTGTGGCCATTCAAAGATAGATTGTTTGTGTGTACCCCACCATCTTGCAAGAAAATATTTCAGCACATAGTCCAGAGTAGACAATCATTGTGATTCTATGAATTTTTTTGTAAATTCTACCATAAAAGATGTAAGGTTAGGTAATCCTTCATATGTATCCAGCATGCTTGCTTCAGCTCCTACCCTTTGGATAGCTCTTGTGATTCTTGCACATATTCTAACGGAGACTTCATGTATCTTGTTCTGCCAATTTTCCAGGGCATCGCCTGAGTTGTACGTGCACGAACTTACACTCCTCCAACTTAGTTTCCCATCAGTTGTTGGATTTATATAGTCTTATTTTGAATACATGATGTTATAAAACTAATATAGATCATTTCCTTAACCTTCACTGTGTACGAGCTCAACATATCTCTTCCCTTCGAGCGGATCAATTGGCGGAGCCACCTTATTTCAGAATCTTCAAATGATAAGATCTATTTCTTGAAGTTTCTAATGGTTTGTTTTTCTATTTCCCAATCAATTCCCAGCAGTGTAGGATATTTATTTGTGTCATCGACAATGTCAATAACTTCAAACTCTCCATATGTTCTCAAACCTTCTACTTCTATAGGAACTTGAGTTAGTCTACCAATTGGTAGAACCTTCGACTGGTTCGCAAGCCTTAGTTGAATGGGATACCAGTCCAATCGTGGCTTATTCATGCTCTCCCATGTTTGTATTTTAAATATGTTGATATCCGAGCACAAATATAATATGATATAATCAATATCATAGTCTCCTATCTGCACAGTCATTCACAGTTCTTGGCCTGTCTTCAGTCTTTTCCCGATATGATTAACTCTTTTTTAGGTCACACGTCATCTTGGGTTTCTTATATTAGTGTTGTTAGTTCTGCGATAGCATATTTGAGTCATTGATTAGTGCTAAACAACTTTTGGAAATTTATTTAATATTACTAACCTTTTTCATTTGTGTCTTCCTGATGAGTTGTTCAAATAGTTCGAGCATGGTTCTGAATTATCCAGATGTTTATGGTTGATGAGCATCAACAAATTCTAGTCGCACCTCCAATAAGACTTATTTATCCTTTTAGACATATAGCGAATATTTCTTTTGTGCCGCGGGTCTTACCTGTGGTTTTCCTTGTTGTGTATTCCAGTCTACACCTGTCACATCACCTCCTCTTGTGACTATATAAATGTGAGGTTCTCTTGGTACGACAGGGATCATTTGAATGTTTTGATTGGGATTTCGATTCTGATTCTACATCGAGTTGGGATTTACGACAGTTCTAGCATTCCATTTCGCAATTAGTTGCGGACATTTTTCGACAGTGTGATCAAATGCTTTACAGTATGTAGAATTTTTCACAGGAATTTGACAATCTTGGGAAAAAATTCCTAGCTTCCTGCAATTATAACATATGACTTGGAATCTTCCTCGACCAAATCCTCCTCCTTGTTGTTGTCCTAGGCCTCTAAAGTTTGTAGCCCCCCTTTGCGGAGGCTATTGTTGTTGTTGAGGATATTGATTCCACTGGTATTGCGGCTGAGGGTATTGCGGTTGTTGATATTGAGCATGATTATATTGAGTTTGTGCTCATTCAACTTGTATCTGCTCATCATTTTTCATTAAGTAGGTATCCATCGTCTTTTCTTGTAGTAGTTGAAATGCTCTCCAGTCATTTTCATCATGACATACTGATCTACAAAATTTACAATACAGTCTAGCTGGTTAGCTTACAATCTTCTATAAGTATAGACATTCTTCAAACTTGTGGCCCCTAGTCTGGAATATCCTACACCAAGGCATCCCTTGGGTGTTTAACTAGTTCGGCACTCCTGCTGTGACATAGTTCATGAATGTCGGGATACTTTATTTATGGTGTCTATATTTTCTGCATCTTGTACACCATACTTATTCCTGAACTTCCTTCCCTCTCTTAATTTTCTAGATATGTACCGTAAGGTTGGCTAGCTGCGACTGAATTTTAATCATTCCTGAACCAGAATCTCCAACAGGTGAGGCTTCTGATTTCATTGCTATTGCGAGAGCCTCTATCTATGACACAATCTTATGTTGCATCAATGGGGTTTGGATATGCGGTAACAAGGCAGCAATAAATCATTCCTTGTGTTGTACATCCTACATTTGGAAGCTCACTTTGGCCATCAATGTCTTAAATATCTAGTCAAAATCCCAAACAAATTATGTCGGAAACTACTTAATCACTTTAATTTCAGTGATGCACTGTGATTCATATTTTGGATTTCTGAACTCATCTATTAGCCCCACTTGAATCGCGTTGAGCATTTTTGGGACAAATCCTACTGGTACTATGGAAAATTTCATATACCAGTCGAGCACACGACCTCACAGAGTCATGATCATCTGTGCTTTCTTGATATTCTCCTCCTGGATTTGTCACACAGTCTACACAGCTTCCCAAAGGAACCAATGTTGTCCTGGTTCACCCAACCCATTTCCATTGAATATTGGTAACTTAATGTCAGCTCTAGCCATTGTATGTACTGTTGGTACAGTCGGAACTAAATTTTGGCTAGTTGGACTTCCTTGTCCGCTATTTATAGCATTAGTACTACTCGTATTTACTGAAGTACTTAGAGATAGGTATGTTGATCTCACCTCTAGAGAAGTAAGCAGTGTTGTAGGTGATTTGTGACCACGTTCTCATTCTAGAGCTTTAATCGAATATTTTGACTCTTTGACTGTTCGACAGTGGCTAAAGACCCATGTAATCTAGTAGTGTTGAAGATTGTAACTTTAGAATATATTCTTATTGTATGATTGTTACTTCCTTTAGAAGATATTCATATTTTATTTGAACATGTAAAGAATCCGATAAGAATGAATGTAACCCCTCTTGTAAATTCAGCTCTGAAGAATCTGAAAGACAAATTAAATAGGCATTATTTAATGTTTTCCTTGAGAAGTCGGCCCAGACGATTAGAAAAGTCAGCCCCATTAGGAAAACGGTCACCCACATGACAAGTATAAATATAGGGCACACTTCTCATTTGGAACATATCAGTCACTCAAGCAATTTCTCTAGAGAGAGAGAGAGAGAGAGAAGAACAAGTTCGCGCGTGAGAGAGAGAAGAACAAGTTTTCTTAGTAGAAGAGTAGCTGCATTGAATACATCTTATTTTTGGGGTTTCTTATCTTATCTATATTCAAGATATTTGTGTGGAACAGATTTAACTCTTCATTGTACTATATTGACATTGTGCTTATTGACGAATCTATATTGAATAATTTGTTGGGTTTTCTTTCCTTTTAAGGATTTCCCACAGGAGAAACTTGTGCGTCTCTTTTATGCTATGCTTGTATTTATTTCAATGATCCTATTGCTTATTATTGCAATATTATAGAATTGTTTAAATCTCTACTATATATACTATTAAAGTGTCATTGTGCAATAATTTGACGGAAGTTGAAAATTAGGGCTTCCTATTCCAGGCACTTCCCTCCACAGTCAACTTGAAAAGTGTTAAAGTATTGTAACTTCAGAAGATATTCCAGATGTATCGATTGTATTCCTCCTTCAGGAGATGAGTTTGGTCTTGTTAGTATCATTGAAAGAATCAATGTAAACCTTCGGATGTAAGTTGGGTCAATAAAACCCAAGTGTCAATATAATAAATGTTATTTGTGGTGTCCAGTTGGAGAAGTGGGACCAGTCAGTAAGAGAAGTCATCCCTGTTAGGTTAGAGGTCAAGTCAACTCGAGAATATAAATAGGCAAGGCGTCTCTCTCATTCACACACATCTCACACTCAAGTATTGCACTGGAGAGAGAGAGAGAGAGTATACTATGGAAGATGAGCAACTATTATTGTTGTTGGGGTTTTACACTATCTTGGTCAAATTCTGTACTGAGGAATTTTTGCGGGGTTTTATCCCTTGTGATTTCCCCGAGGAAAATATTTGTGTTCTCTTGTGTTGTTGCATTTGTCTTTCTTTCAGTGATAATTTGATTATGGTTATGATTTTATGATACTAAATTTTTTTAGATATTGTATAACCATTAAAATCTAACATTGTATCAGAGCCACCCTGAAACAATTCTTTGTGCAACCGAAACACTGCTTCAACTACAACTACTGAATATTAGGGTTTCATGATTGAAAACCCTAGAAGGCAGAAACTAGTAATGTTGGTACTTTCGCTATAACGCGATATTGGATAATTCTCATGAGATGAAACTTTGACAAGACGATGATAAATTCGCACTCTACCATGTGTAAACATTTCAGCCTTATTCTCACTATAATATAGGAGATATGATTCATCCAACTCAAGGTTCCATCCTCTCCCAGAATTCAGCCTTAAACAGGTGACCTAGGGAGAATCTCTATATTTCGGGATAGGAAGGTCCAAATGAAATTTTGCAAGATGTTCCATATTGGAAATGGATTGTAGTTTCTGTGGTAAAATTTTCAGACCCCGAAGGTGAAACAGTGACACGTGGAAGTCCATACAAGTTCGTTATGTTGAACAGTACTGAAATAATTCAACTTGGGAAACTTCGCATAAGTACGACCCGGTGAATCAAATTATTCTCTAACCTACGGGGTTGGAAAGAATACATACTAGGATACCTCAGGATGAAGTTTCAGACCTTGAGGATCCGAAAATTTGGATCTCTAATAGTAACAATACCATTCATTTTTGCAGAAGAAACCAAAGAAAAATTAGGGCTTCCTGTTCCGAGCACTTCCCTCCAGCAATCAGTTGAAGAAGGAGGACCATCAAATTATTCCAAAATTATTCCAAGGAGGGAACATCTCTCTATGTAATAATTTTCTCATTTTGTGTACTTTCATTTTTTGACCTAACACTACTGCCGGAGAAAACTCGGGCATCATATATTCTACAATTCTATCCATTTTTTGGGGAAAATAAGTATGTTGCTCAACTTGCCTTGAGGAGGTGCATATTTTTATTCAATCGGATATGAAAGATACATAAGTTGAAAAAATAGGGTTTCTCTGTCAAACCCTATGTCCACCAAAAGCAGTCTTTCAAAATATTCTTCAAGCAAGCATTGATTTGAAGCAATCTCAATGGTAAGTTCCATCCTCTCTATTTCCATTTGAGGTTCTCATTTTTTTATAATAATGACAAACAATACCAAGCTTGAGGACAAGCTTGAAAGAATCAAGAAATTCTAAGCTTGGAATTAGAGAAGTGATTATCATGAAGAACTATGTCAAAGAAGAAGCTACAGATCCTAACAGAGATGAAATCGAAGCAAAAGAAGGACCCAGTCAAAACAAATATGAATATTTCCATATTCATTGGATCTCACATGTATCATCCTTGAACACTCCCAAGGATATGATCGATGCAATGAACAAGATGTACAAATATGACCTTGAGAACTCAACTCAATGATGTGAAGGTGCAATGTCAGAAAACATTAAATGATTACTTCACAATAAGATCTCATCTCAAGGAGCAATTAGAAGTCGTTGAAGACAATGTCAAAGAAGTAGAAGCGTAAATTGGAATTTTGAATGGTCTTCTAAATTCAGTCAAGAGAGTTGTTATAGTAGATCACATATGGAGGAGTCCACGATTGATTAATGACAAAAGAAGAAGAGATGACAATCAAGCCCTAACAACTCATGCCAAGCAGAGAAAGAACAAGAAGTAAGAACATTCCTGCCAAGAATAGAAGGACATCTAACAACTCAATAGTTCAATTGTGATGAGAAATGACACTTTGCAAAAGAATTTCCCAAGAAAGAAGAATGGAAGGATGATATGATCTAGAAGTAATAGTTGATAATACATAATGATCTTTGGATATGAGTTCAAGACATGAAGGGAAGTTTTATGAAGTCTTCCAAGTAGATCTACAAGATCAAGTATACCGCAGATCAAAGTATCAAAAGCTACGAAGCAAGGTTTGTGGTTTCTATCAGAAAAAGAGAATTGATTATGACAAGACATTGCTCTAGGGGATAGACACACCTCTTCAGTAGTATATATTACACTAGACAATTGGTGTAATCAAAGTAGAAGAAAATATCGAGCAACATATATTGTTTGATACTCTCTATAGAGAGCCACCTATGCACAAAAGGATTTGTACAAGCTCATAAGACACCCGTAGGATAGCACATACATTTACATGAGGATCTTGAGGATCAACTAGAGTGATGGAGATCCCAACCTTTACCACAAGGTTGAAGATAGAATCCTAACAAAGTTCGAAATGAAGGATCTTGATATCTAGTGAGCTCGACAGGTGACACAGATGGATACAAAGAAGACTAGTAGCAGAGAATGCTACATGTCACTCCAATGTCCTAATACAAATATAGAGGGAGTGACTACAGTAGATATAAAAGCTCAAGAATATTGACATGATTCTTAGGATTATAGGTATGATGAAATCCAAAGGACATTTACTTATCCAAGTAAAATATGTAGATAAAATGGTGTGAAACGTAAAGTGCACTACAGAGATATGATGACTTTATAGTGCTATGAACATAAATATCACTCCAACATATTACAGAAAGCAGAGTGTTTCTCTCAATACAACCAAGGAAGAATATATTGCAGTTGAGAAGAAAACAAGAAAGGATTCCTCAAAGTAATGAGGAATATGATCCAGAAGAATTATACCGATGAAGATGAAAATTATACTCTTATCCACTTCATCATTGGATGAGAAGGGATGCACTGGTAGGACACATAGATACAGTTCTATGTGATATGTGGTGTAAGAAGACTTGCTCAGTATTTCCTATCATGAGAAAGATAGGAACAAGTCCTTAGAATCAGACAATGAAGTTGAAGAAATTTGGCAAAGACTCCAATAATTCAAGAAGACAGAGATCAAGATGGAGTCTACCAAACAAACAAAGATAAGTATTTGAATTTCCATTTCCTATATATTTAGTTATTCAAACATGTGTACATAGATATGTTTCTAGATTCGGGAAATGTATTATGCATAGTAGAATATTTGTAATTTAATACTAATATGCAAGTGATGGGTAAGTGGCTTATATTGTTGTACAACGTTCCATTGTTACTTATGAAATAATGTCTTGGAAATATGGAAGACATATAGAAAGCTACTGTATATAGATGATTGTTGCATTAGCATAAATAGTTGCATGATTACATGAGATATATATTTATGTATGTCATTATGAATATGTTACGAAATGTTTCTAATCATACAATTGTATTTTACTTGTAGGAAGGATTGTATGCAATCACCTACAAGAGAAGAAATGATGAAGTTGTGGATGCACGATAGAATTGCGGATCAGAATGATGCAGTTATAGATGCACAAAAGAAGAATGATGCAAGTTGTAGATGTACGATATAGTTGCGGATGTACAAGAGAAGAATGATGCAATTACAGATGCACAAAAGAAAAATGATGCAAGTTGTAAATCTACAATGCAGTTGTGGATGTACAAGAAGAGAATGTCAAAGAACAAGTTGCAAAAGGGAGTTGTAAAGCTCAAGCATGTTCCTACAAAGGAACAACTTGTAGATGTGTTAACTTATCCTCTGGCTTGTGTAAAGTTTGGAAGTAGATGGATAATGGATGCAGTGGTGAGTAGCTTAGTCTAGAGGAGGGTAAGTCTGGCTAGGCTTGTTTGGCCCGAAAGGGCTAGTAAGTCAGACGAGGCTTGTTGATCCTAGGGGGATTATTATGTCTAGCTAGACTTGTTTGGACCGAAAGGGTTAGTAATCTAGACAATGTTTGTTTGGTCCCCGGGGATATCCATCTGTATAACTAGACTTGTTTGGTTCGAAAGAGTTAGTAAGTTAGACAAAATTCTTGGATGGATCTACCAGAGAATTCACCATGATGTTGCTCCGAGACGTTGAAGGGAAAGATGTATCCTCAGTATTGTTATACTGTTGATTGTTGATGATTGTTGATTTTATGACTGTTGCAGTATTGTTATACTTATGATTGCTGAGATGTTTGACGATTGTTTGCAGTATTGCTATACTGTTAGTAGTTGAGATGATTACTTCAGTATTGTTATACTGATGTTTTCTGATATGTTTGTTGAGACGATTGCTTCAGTATTCTTATGCTAATGATTACTGAGATGTTTGCTTCGGTATTGTTATACTGATTTCTAAGATGTGTCCTGATGATTGTTGAGATAGTTCCAGTGTTGTTACACTAATGATTGATGATTGTGAGATAGTTCTAGTGTTGTCACACTGATTATTGATGATTGTTGATTGTTGAAGTTTTAGTGTTACTACAATGTTGATTGTTGATTGTTGAATTGATTGTTGAGATAGTTTCAATGTTCATATACTGATGTAGTAGGATCAGTGTTTTCATACTGATGTTGTTTAGAAGATTGTTGAGATAGTTTCAGTATTCCCATACTGATATGACAGGTTCAGTATTTTTCATACTGATATTGATGTGGCAAGCTCGGTATTTTCATACTGATGTTTATATGGTAGTCTCAGTATTTCTATACTGATGTAGATAAGATAGTTTCAGTATTTATATATTGATGATGGTGAGGTAATTTCAGTATTTCTATACTGATGTTGATAATGATGTGGCTTCAGCATTTGTATGTTAATGTTGATGATGTGGTTATGGTCCCAACACCTTGTGTTGGTGTTGTTGATATGGTTGTGGTCTCAACACCCTGTGCTAGTAATGTTGATGTGGTTGAAGTCACGACACCTGGTGTTGATGGTGCTGATATGGTTGTGGTCCCAGCACCCTGTGCTGATAATATTGATATGATAGAAGTCACAACACCTTGTGTTGATGATGATAATGTTGTCTCAACATTTTTTTATGTTGATGATGATGATGATGTTCAAGCATCTCTATGCTGATAATGTAGATAATAATATAACATTTATTGATGATGTTTATTTAACACTAACATGCTAATGATGTTTTTGTTTTAGTATTCACATACTGATGATGCATATGTTGATGTTTCAGTATTTACATATTGATGATGCAGATGTTGATGTTTCAGTATTTACGTATTGATCATGCAGATGATGATGTTTCAGTATTTACATACTGATGATGCAGATAATGATGTTTCAGTATTGACATACTAATGTTGAAGAATAATATTTAGTATTAACATACTAATGTGGTGGAAGAAGATTCAATATTCACGTACTGATGTTACGAAATAAGGTTCAAAAGATGATTCCGTATTCATATACTGATGTGACAGAAGATGATTCAGTACTCACATCCTTATGCTACAGAAGATGATCCAGAAGATGATTCAGTATTCATATACTGGAAAGAGAGATGATGATCCAGTATCCACATAGAAGATGATCATGTATTCATGCATGGATGTGATAGATGATGACTCAATATTCAGACACTGATGCTATAAGAAGAAGAAACAAAAGATTATTCAGTATTCTCATATTGATAAGATAATTCAGAATATGATCGAAGGTTCTCAAGTACGTATGGAAGCTGATTCATTATTTATATACTGAAGATTACAGAAGATTATCCAACTGAGATTGATGATCAAGATGAATGATGATGTTCCAAAAATTCCAATGACATACATAGATTCACTAGTCAGTTGTACAATTGTGATTATTATTGTTGTTGATGTAGAATACCTTCCTAGTTAAGAGGGAGTGTTAAAGTATTGTAACTTTGAAAGATATTCTAGATGTAGTAATTGCATTCCTCCTTCGGGAGATGAGTTTGGTCATGTTAGTATCATTGAAAGAATCAATGTAAACCTTCGGATGTAAATCGGGTCAATAGTACCCAAGTGTCAATATAATAAATGTTATTTGTGGTGTCCAGTTGGACAAGTGGGCCCATTCAGTTAGAGAAATTCGGCCCTATTAGGTAAGAGGTCAAGTCAACTGAAGAATATAAATATGCAAGGTGCCTCTCTCATTCTCACACATCTCACACTCAAGTATTGCGCTGGATAGAGAGAGAGAGAGAGAGAGAGTCTATTGTGGACGATGAGAAACTATTCTTGTTGCTAGGGTTTTACACTGTCTTGGTCGAATTCTATATTGGGGAAGTTTTGTGGGTTTTCTCCCTTGTGGTTTCCACGACGAAAATATTTGTGTTCTCTTGTGTTGTTGCATTTGTATTTCTTTCAGTGATATCAAGACAATAAAGGAAACAAGAAGAGATATCATGCTCATGTCACCAAAGATGATGAACATGCTCAAAAGAAAGCAAGAGAAGAATGATATGCTTTGATTTCCACTATTACAGGAACTGTCACTCATAGGAGTGATACTTGGCTTGTTGATAGTGGTGCTTCTAAACACATGACATGTTTCAAAGACTCCCTCTCTAACTTGACAGAGAAGGACTCGCCTCATAAGGTGAAACTTGGATATGATTATCAATATCTCATAAAAGGGGTAGGAGAAGCTTTGTACAAACTAGACTCCAACAAACCTATGAAGATGAGAGATGTCTTGTATATACTAGGATTGAAGAATAATGTCCTTTACATGTAAACACTAGAATAGAAAGGATTCCTAGTTTCTTTTGTGGATGGCCAAGTTTTTATGTGGAAAATATGAAAGACCATTGATTATGCAATTGCAACTGGAGAATAAGATGCAGGTTTGTACAAATTGAAGGTTCAAGCAGAATAAGCCATGATACACAACACGGTGAACCCGTGTGAACTTTGGCATAGAATATTTTCCCATATCCACTACAAAGCCTTACTAGTTATAAGCAAGATAGTGACAACCCTACTAGAGATCCAGGCAGACCATGATGGAGTATGCAAAGGATGTGCTCATGGAAATAATGTGAAGAGTCCATTTCCAAGTAGTGATAGAAAGGCGAAGGGAATATTGGACATTATACACTCAAACACATGCGAACCAATGTCAAGAAACTCACTAAGAGGGTATGCATATTATGTTTATTTTTTACTGCTCTCATAAAACTTGGATTTACTTTTTGAAAACTAAATATGGTGTGGTTATCAAATTCAAATAATTCAAAACCCTTGTGGAAAAACACACTAAAAATAAGATAGAGACTTTGAGATAAGATAATGATGGGGAATACATGTCAAAAGACTTAAAAAAAATGAAAAGAAACTGGGATTAAGAGGGAGATGAACACTCCCTATAATCCTTAACAGAATGATGGAGCAGAAAGAAAGAATCGAATGATGATGGAAGCAGTGAAAGTGATGATCTATGACCAGGATATACTAATGCACTTATGGGTTGAAGCAGGTAGAACAAAAATATGTAGAATAGAACATCTCACCAAGTACTTGGGAATAAGACACCTGAAGAAATGTTTACAAAAGAGAAACCAGAGGTTGGCCACCTGAGGATATTTCACTATCCAGTATATGTACATGTTCCCAAGGACAAGAGAACAAAGTTGGATCCTTCAGGAAAGAAGGACATGTTTGTTGGGTATAGTGAAACATCGAAGGCATTCCAAATATATATTCCAAGATACAAGAAAATTGAGACGAGAAAATGTATCACCTTTGATGAGGATGCAGCCTTCAGCAGATCAAGGAATATTCGTTCCGAAGAAGTTCATGAGGATCCTGCAACTCCTAGAGTGAGGGTCCCAAAAGAATATATGGTTCCAAAAGACTAGACTCTAGAAAATCGTGACATGGAATGTAATAAACCTAATTGGTTATTATGAGTGTTATATTTCGTAATGCATTTATTAGAAGATTAGGATAATTAATTAATAATTATTAAGCAATATCGATACATGTTTCCACCGATAAGCCATATTTAAATTTGGCCATTTTTTATACTATGAAATGGCACTTCTCCATCCAAGTGCTGACATTGAATGAGTCGGTACACAAAAGGACAACCTGGATTGAAGTAGCCTAAACTCTATAGATGAAGTGAAGCCTTCACACATACTCTTCCTTCAGCTCTTCCTTTGCATACAAAGAATTTTGTCTTGCATTCGCTACCATTCTTCTGACAAGTCATGGGTCACCCACAGGAACAATTATATACAACCTATGGGTCAACTATGCAACTTTGTAATCGTGAGTTGCCTTTACATAAGTCGCATTCACTCGCGAGCTTCCATTATATGCACCCACGATTACCTTAAGAAAAAAATTTAAAATAAAATATGATTAGTCTAGTGGCAGTTGGGTTCATAATCATAACTTCCCTAACTCCCCTAACTATCATAGGTCTCGTAACCTCTCCTCATCAACAAGCATAAATATAGGGGAGGGGTAGAGGCTAAAGGAAGGAAGTTTGGAGAGAAAGGTTATGCTAGAGGGACCCTTTGGAGAGAGGAACAAAAGAACTAAGTATCTTGGTCAAAAGAGAGGCATGTATTTTACAGGGTTGTAATGTTCCCTACAACTTCTGAATAAAGAGTGAATTTATTTCATTTTCTCTTTGTATATGTTCTTATTATTGTGAATTATTAATTGTATTATTAGTTGTTCTCATATGAAATTATAATATTTCATCTTTTTTATACAGCAGTTAACATTTCTATGGAAGAACATCCATTTCTTGCGCATGTATAGAAGATATGGAACTTGAGGATCATTGGAGGAGCAAAGCTAAAGCTTGGACCAACGTTTAGTAATAAGGTGCATATCCCTTTTATCCCAATCCTCTTTTATATGTTTCTGTAATCTAATCTGTCTGTAATCCAAAACCTAGTATGTTGGTGACCCTAGGACCCCAAGTCATAAGGTATATTTCCCTCACAATAGAACTAGCGACTCCGTTGGGGACTATAGTTTGTGTTGGGGCCTTTCCATTTAGGTTTTTAGTCCAGTTTTTTGCTCTCTCATTTCTATGTTGATTTGCTTTTGCCCAAGTTTCAATCATTGTTGATATATGCCTAGGATCCCTTTCCTTTCAATTTTTCATTTGAAAAAATTGGGATGCACTCGCAGGTTGTTGTGTTGATAGTCATGAGTTGTGGGTTGTAATCATGAGTTTCTTGTATAACAGTCACGATTCGTTCGCGGCTTTTCCACTGGACAGTTGTTGTTTCCTTTAGGAGGTGTCCATTTCTAGGGTTTCTCCATGTTTTGAATGTTTTTGGCCTTTGTGTACTCATGTAGGGTTATTTCCTGAGTGTATGCTGCTCTATTACCTAGTACATTTCACTATAACTTGTCTTACAAGTTTATATTGAGTAAGTTAGGTTTGATATGTGTGTGCAAGTGTGTTTAGGTCTTGCCTTCTCGCTTGTCTGGTTGAAGTATAGGTGGTTCTTTGAGTCCTTGACTTCTATCAGTTCTCTAATACAACCGTGTGCATCTGATTGCTTTAGTGGTGGTATGAGTTGTTCACTTTTCCCAAATTTTTTATTTACTTGTCTTTCAAAGCTAGTAATTCAGTACAAGTAGGGTTTTAGGCCAGCTTTGTAGTGCTTGTCAAAGTTGTGATTATAAGGTATGGACTTTCTTTCTCACATTCATACATTGTCATAATGTATAGTTTGCTTACTTGCATTAGTTTGAATTAGATTTTTATTTTTTAAAAGAAAAACCAAACAAAGCATTTGTAGTTGCATTGTTAGTCTCATATAGGCTCTTTGTACACTTGCTTTTAAATTGTATTTCAAAAAGAAAAGTTCAAAAAAAAAGTCTTGTTTTTTCAAAGTTCTTAAATGTATTTCATTTGTTGCGATAATAAAATAAAACCATGTTGAATAGCATTTATATGTAACATTTATTTACACTATCTTTTCTTTCAGTTGAGTCAAAACACCATTATTTACACTTCCACTACCATTGAGTAATATTAACCTTAAAAATAATGCTTTTAATTAAAAATTATTAGTAACATTTTCTTTATAGGGTCATACATCAACTAGCTTAGGCTAGGATCTTGGACTAGAGTATCTTTAACTATTCAAGATCATTTTAACTCAGACTTAGTGGCTTATCATTAGGTAAATCCAGATTTTGCAAGAAATGATCAGGAAATCTCCTCTCACATAGGAGTCAAGCACAAGGTCATGTGAGGAATTAGTTGTAGAGATAACCTTTAGTAGTGTGCTTTGTGGCTAGATTTTGATCTAGTCTGACCTTTAGGTGTGTGATTTATATATTTAGTCGTGGAGGATCAACCTCCCCATAGGTATAGAAGGTTGCAACACCTTCCTCTGCTCTCAACAGTGGAGCCTCCACCACCACCTCAAAGGCGGGGATTAGACACAAACAGTTCTTTTGAATCCACTGGAGTCAGTCAGAGTCCAGGAGAACCTTAACTTCGTTATGGTCAGACTGATCCATTGTCAGTGGATATTGAATATTTGCAAGCTGAAGAGTTTTCAAGGAGTTATAATCCCCCCCTCACTGACCTTGGTGGTCCATTTTTAGTCCAAGTTCGTCCATTTGGTCCTCCTGTTGTTGGTGGTCTTTTAAGTGTTGTAATGTCTAGTTCAGGAGAAGGTCTGGGGGATGTTTCTACCCCCACTTCAACCTTGATGGATAGTGGTGTTTCTCCCTCACTATTGAGTGCACCCAAACCAAGCATATCTACTGCACCAGTAGTGTCATTAAAATTTGGTTCATCTACCCCGATGTCCCCAAGTGGTCCAGTGGCTAGTCCATCGGCACCTTCACACAATTTTGGTCCATCTGGAATGTTTGTTACAAGGGTACCTAGTGTTCCTTTTACTTCTTCTCCCTTATTTCAGAACGCTCAAAGCGGTCCAAGTAGTTCCGCTCCATTTGTCCAAGGTTTCCTGTGGTATGGAGGACATATTCCTCCATTCGCTCCTTTTGTAGGTCCTTTACCTACTTATTCTGGTGTGTCCTCTTGGATTCTGAACCCTTTTTAAGGGTTTAGCTTCTAGCCTTCTAATCAAGTGTCAGATGTCCCATTCGGAAGCTCCACTTTCTCATTCTTCAGTTGGGGAATTACAACTCCGATTTCTACAGATCCAACCTCGGTTGGAATCAACCAAATGCAATACAACACACCTCAGGTTAGTAACCCTCAGACATTTGGGTGGAACCCTTTTCAAAATATTTCTTAGTTCTTCACAACCAGTGGTTAGGGGAAACCCCAACCTCTCTTTCGGGAATGATGATGTAAGAACTTCCTCGCCCTAGAATCCTCATCACCAATCTTCAGCTCGGCCCCGTTTACCCTTTTTGACAACTTTAAACTTGCAAGAATTATTGAAACTAATGAACGACCCCATGCGCCATGATTTAACTTGGCCACCGGTCCCCATTAAATTTCCCTCAAACATTCCTAAGTTTGAAGGGGAAACTGGTGAGGACCCAGGTGACCATGTCACGACATTCCATTTGTGGTGCTCCTTTAAATCATTGAACGATGACTCCATTCAGCTGAGGCTATTTCAATGAACTCTGACTAGTGTAGCAACAAAGTCGTATATCAAACTCCCATCGGCCACATACAACAATTTTCTTGATTTAGAAAATGTTTTATTGAATCACTTTCAACCTCTTGTCCGATATGATGTCAGGACATACCTTATGTCGACCTTTTGACAGAGTAAGGCCACGCATATATCTGATCACATTTAGGAGTGGAGAAGGAGAAAGAGGCTTATCAAAGCTAACATTTCTCCTGAATTCTTACTTAAATGGTTTTTGAAATCCTTATTGCCTTATATTTCAAAATATGTTTCCACATCAGGAGAGACTACAGAGGAAGAAGCTATCCTCAGGGACCAACAACTGGATTTGATATATGCCTAGTCTGGTATTCTATATGAGATCATCCCTAAACCGTCGAGGTCTAATACATACTTTTCCAAACTCAAGCCTAGACCTCATGTTGATGGTGTGGTGGGTTCAGTTGACACACCCACTATAGAGTCAATAGATAAACAGATCCATGAACTGTCAGTGAATCAATATGCGGTGGAGGAAAATAAGGCTGCCACCCCCTCATCCCAAAATGCGAATGTATATTCTGCACAATCTAACCAAAATGGAAGTCAACAACCCAATGGGAAAAAAGAATAAAGGGAAGAAGGGAGAGGGGAATCAAAACAAACAAAAACCCACAAAAAATACTGAGGGGAGTAAAAAAGAGAAAAAGAAGGTCAATTTCCTTTGCAAGCTTTTCCAAGCATACCATTTGACCTATCAGTTCCCCTTAATAGATCAGGCACAGAAGTTGCTAAAACAACAACAACCGGCAGTCCTAAAGGACCTGTTTCCCCAAGGACAGGCTCCAACTTCTAGTGACCTAAAGAATGTCAGGGGCACGTGAAATGCTCCTTCCAATGATTAATCTTATATCAATATGGTACATTCCCAAACCTTGTTACAAAAAAGATCCAAGAATTATGAATCACAGGCTCAAGAGAAATAAAAACAAACCACCAAGACATCATCCCCACTCTCAATTGAAAAACCGGTTGATACTATGCCTAAAATACCAAAAGGTGTCTTTAAAAATACATTCCGCAACCATAACGTGAGGGCTGCTTCAAACTACTCTGTTGTAGAATATTTGGCCCAAACTCCTTGTGCAATGTCGGCCCTAGAAGTGCTCTATAGTTTTCCTTTGCAACAAGATGCACTCTTGGCCGCCATAGGTAATATGGATTCTATGAGCCTATTAGCCAAGTTTAACCTTTCTGAGGTCAATCCATGCCTACCGTATCATGTGGCATTCTCCATTGATGTTTTCCATGGTGGAAAAATCATTGGACGAATCGTTGTAGATGATGATGCATACACATGTGAGATGTTGATTTCATGCTGGAAAAGACATGGGATCCCCTGAGTTGGTCCCATAAAATACTTTGTTGACCACTTTCGACGGAATTTCTTTCCATCCCCATGGTATCCTTCCTTCTTTTGAGATTAAGTTGGTAGGGAAAGAAGTCTCTGTAGAATTTGAAGTAGTTGATGCTCCTTCAGACTACAATTTACTCTTGGGAAGAAGTTGGACATATACGATGTGCATTATTCCATCGTCTGTTTTTCCAGTCCTTGTGTTTCCACATGAAGGAAATTTGGTTTTTGTTGACCAGCTATGATATACTCGAAAAGACCATTTGGAGACTTCTGAGTCTACTGTACCCTTGATTGATCACTGACGCCCGTCGAGTGAAAGTTTGGGATTCAGGATGTATACATTGTTGATGGGAACTTTTGATATGCCCGCTCCCATAAATTATTTAGGATCAATGAGCGTCGGGAAATATATCTCTACGATTGTAGATAGAACTGACCCGTGGGTCCTCCCTTCGCAAGAAGAACCTAAATTTCCCTTATTAGTAGCAAAGGTATCTTACGAAGCTATATTTGATGCTACTATTGATTCTATCACGACTCCTCGAGTCTCAGAAGAGTCATATGAAGCTTACTTTCCCGCTTGGGCAGAGAACTCTGCATATTCTTACGACTACTTAGATATGGTTTTTCCATCTAACGAAGCCATTTTGGAAGCCATGACTGGTCCTGAGAAAAATTGTGAATACCTACATCACAATTCCTACTTTCTTCCAGAACTAAGCAGGATAGGAAATTTTGAGTTCCATGTGAGACTCGCAAAAGGTATTGATCTTCCTGTAAATCCTTTGCCCAAGGAGGGAATATTTGCACAGGGGAACATGGAAAACATTTCTACCACTATTCTGATCAATATCTCGATAAAACCTGATATCATGGAAAACGTGCATATTGGTGCAAATTGTTCTCTTGAAGAAATTGCTAACTACACTGCCTTATTTAAAGAATTCTATGATGTCTTCACCTGGTCATACGAGGAGATTTCAAGCATCGATCCATCAATTTGGGAACATAAAATCTGAACTTACCTTAATATTAAACCCATTCGACAAAATCTTAGACGTGTAAACCCGTGGAAAGCGGTGGCCGTTAACGCTAAAGTGGAAAAGTTGTTGAAATCCAGTTTCATTTACCCGATCTCTCTGAAGGAATGGGAATCCAATCCCATTCTATTAGACAAAAAACAAGTGACTATACGTGTCTGTACATATTTCTAAGATCTAAACAAGGCTTGTACTAAGGACAACTACCCCACACCTTTCGTTGATCAAATCATTGATGCATGTGCGGGTAGCGAGGTGTTCTCCTTTATGGATGGTTTTTTGGGCTATAACCAAATCCAGATCAAACCAGAAGACCAACACAAAACCGCCTTCATTTGTCCATGGGGTACATTTGTGTACAAAAATATGCCTTTTGGCTTAAAAAATGTCGAAGAAACCTTTTAGCATGAAATGAACTTTGCTTTCCATGACATTAAGCAAATTGTTGAACCATACTTAGATGATCTTCTGACCCATTCTTGGAAGAGGAAGGATCACTCAGATCATCTTCACTTAATTTTTTAGAGATGCAAGTACTACAAGATTCACCTAAATACCCATAAGTGTGTCTTCTGCGTCAAATCGGGGCGATTACTCAGTTTCATAATTTCCAATATGGGTGTAAGGGTTGATCCTTTAAAAGTAGAGGCAATTTTTAATCTGCCTCCTCCTCGATCCATCAGACAATTGCAAATTTTGCAAGGAAAGTCTAAATTTATTCTACATTTTATAGTGATTTATGCCAAGATCACCAAGGGTTTCATGCGCTTTCTTAATAAATACACCGCATATATATGGGATGAAGTCGCTCAACAATCTTTTGAGGCGTTAAAAAAGCACTGCTATCAGATCCTCTTTTGCACCTGCCAGACTACACGAACGATTTTATATTGTATCTGTCTGCATCCAAGTCTACGATAGGAGTAGTGATAGTCCAGGAATATGATGAGATCCAAGAGAATTTTATCTACTATCTCAGTCACACTTTGGCTGGTCTTGAACTGAGATATTCACATGTCGACAAACTAGCTCTAGTGGCAATTTCTATCATCCAGAGGTTGAGACACAATATTCTGCTAAGGACAACCACTGCGGTTGCAGAAGTGAATCATTTCCAATATGTACTATCTCGAGGAATAATCGAAGGAAAATTTAATAAATGGATAGTCATTCTGCAAGAGTTTGACCTCGATTTTCATTCTGCCAAATCTAAGAAGTCCCTAGTGTTCGCAGAACTAATATCAGAATTCTCGAGCAAAGAAAACATAGTGGTAGAAGATGAATCATTTCTGGATGAATACATTTTATTAATATCGACCTCTAATCCTTGGTACATGGATATCTTAGTATATCTCCAAACTTTGAAATGTCATGCGACCTTCTCACGGGAAGATCGGCGTAAGCTGAGAGTGAATGCAAAAAAACTACCTCATAATCGGTGATACCTTATATATACGAGCAGTAGATTGCATCTTATGTCGATGCCTCAATGGAGGCTGAGCTTGTCCTAAATGATTCTCACAGTGGAGCATGTGGGGGTCATTTATCTGGGTTAGCAATGGCCCAAAAGATCTTACGTGTCGGTTATTTCTGGCCCACCATCTTTAAAGATTGTGTGGAAGCAGTGAAACATTGTCATCTGTGCCAGCTTTACACCATAAATATGTGGTCACACCCTGCTCCCCTTTTCTCCATCATCACTTGACATGCAACCCAGTGTCTACTGGGGGTAAAAAATACTTCATTTTCGTTGTTGACTACTTCACGAAGTGGGCAGAGGAAATTCCTACCTTTAAATTTGATGGTGAGGCGACGACATATTTTGTATTCAATCAGATCATTGCTAGGTTATGTATTCTGAAGCAGATTGTCACTAACCATGGCAGTCACTTCCAGAATAGCACGATGATAGAATTGACCACTATGTTAGGTTTTAGGCAATACCACTCATATTCCTTTTACCCACAAGTGAATGGACAAGTAGAAGCAGTCAATAAAACTTTGAAAACCATTCTCAAGTGAACTATTAATTCTAGTAGGTCAAACTGGCACATTATGTTGTATCCGGCGCTTTGGGAATACTGAACGAATGTCAATACTGCCACAAGGTTTTCACCTTTCCAGCTCATTCAGGGGGTGGAAGCAGTCACACTGTTTGAGTGTGAAATGCCATCCTTGAAAATTTCTATTCACATGCTTCCCGACACTACTGAAATTGAAGAACTTTTGCTACATTTAGAACACCTAGATGAACAACACAGAGATGCGCTCACTACAAATGAAGCACACAAGAACTAGGTAAAAAACCAATATGATAAAGTCATAAAACCTAGGGTTTCCTCCGAATGAGAACTTGTTTTGGCATGGGATCAGGATAAGGAACCCCTGGGGGCAGGAAAATTTAAATATATGTGGTTAGGCCCGTACATTGTGTCAAATTTTTTGAAGAAGGGAGTGTATGAGTTAATCGACTATGATGGTAATAAGATGTTGGATCCCCAAAACGAGCTCTACCTGAAAAAGTATTACACCTAGGCACTATCCTTTTTCTTATATTTTTCTTGTATAATTATGTACATGGTCGTTAGTGGTTAGTGTTTCTTATGTATTTTGGTGTTTCATATGTATTTGGAGTGGTTCCTATGGTTCATCAATGGCGCCATCCATAACACCTGTAATATGTCTTCAATTGCTTGGGTCATCTATACACCCATAGGACAACTAGTTGCATCATGAGGTGCTTGCTTGAGTCCTGCAACTAATAATGTAGCTGAGTATAGTGCCTTCATTGAGCTTCTTTGGGATGCTATTTCACACAGTATCACCTACCTGGAAGTCAGAATTGAATCCCAGTTAGTGGTCTCTCAGAATAATGGGGTATACCAAGTGAGACACCCTACTCTTTTACGTTAGTTTTTATGAATTAGGTTACTTGAAAGAAGTCTTGAACATATTATATATAATCACATTTCAAGAAATCAAAATACTATCACTAATATATTTGCGAACTACATATTAGATTGGATTTTGTCACACACTTTGTAAAATTAAAATACGCAGATACATTTGAGACACATGTAAATAACCAATATATATATGTGTGTGTGTGTGTGTGTGTGTGTGTGTGTGTGTGTNCCAAATATCCAGTCAATAAGTACATATCAAAATAAAAAACAAGATAAAATTCCTTTATATGCTAAAAAACTAAGGATGCTCCTTAGCCTCCTCAGCTGCAACTCCCTCCACATCCTCTCGATAACACAACACAACCCAGGTCACCCTTCGGATAAGGCATAACCACGATGGAGGAACTCCTACGACATGCTCCTGCATAGCCATGGGAATCCTCTCCATCCTCAGTGTAGGAACATTGTGGGTCAGCCTCTCCAGCTTTATCTCTACAACATGAAGCAAAGCTTCATCTCCACCACCCTCCACTAGTCGCGTGAAGGTCCTCGGATGTCCATCAAGTCGAACAGATCCTATATCTGCATATCATTTAAAGCATATCAGACTTGAATACATATGTATATACAAATTTCTGAACAAAAAATTCATAAAAAAATAAATATTCAGAAAAGTAAAAGACTTACCAATATCCCCCCGTGCTTCCCCAGGAGGGAGAGTGAGCTCAGGATTGCCACAGAAGTATAAGCCTGCATAGGTAAATTGCTCCAGTGCGGGCATCTGTTGGATCCACCAAGAGTAGAAATCATCATCGTAACTGCCCTGGACCTCACCACCACCTTGGTGGAGAAATACATCACCCCACCGTGTAATTCTAGGCTCGCGGGGTGGAGAGGGTGGCAGTGTAACTCCAGGGCCCAGGTCAAGAACCCTCTCGAAGAAGAACGCTACTAGAATACTCGCGTAACCAAATTTCTTCTTCCTTCCTCTCCTACAGTCAGATAGTTGTGCCTTCATGATCGGGACTAATCTCGAACACCAGTCAAACATCGCACTCCATAAATACTCCACTGCCACACGTATGTGGGTCTGTGCAGCCAAGTGGGTGCAAATACTCATTCCGAAACCGAGATCGTAGGACAAGAGTGTTTCCCAAGCTATTCCCTTGTTTTGCTTTTTATGCTTGGAACACTGGAACTAATTATATTACTCTTTCTAGTTGTTGTGTTGGTTCTGCTGCTTAGACTGTTGTTCGTAATGCTGCTCTTGGAAATGATGGTTATGCCCCTTTCTATTGGAACTGTTCATTAAACTGGTGCTGATTCCAGGTAAACACCCCGAACTTATTCCATTCGACCATCAAAAGGTCCGGAGGTCTTGCGCTTCTGAGGCCAAGGCTCTACATCACGATCTGCCATCGGCTAAGGATATGGAACAGCAAGCTTGCAGGCCCATACCTCTCTAGGTTTCTTTATCTCTTCTTCTCCTGCCTTTGCCCTTGGTGTCTCTGCCTTAGTTCTTGGCTTTGCAAAGCGGACGACCCCGCCACTCTAACAATAGTGCTCACAAGCACTTTTAATGAGAAACTAGTAATTTGCGAGATCAAGATTTGAGTCCCGATTTTTTGAGTCCCAGACACGCAATATGTGTTGATATAATCTTGTACACCAAGGGGATCACCCACTCAACCGGTGCCACCTAAGTTTAAAGGTGCTCCTCTATGAGACAAACCCGTGATAAAATAAACATCCTCTGCGGTAAGCTCCAATGTCTCTCCTTGGAGTTCAAACATGCCCAGCTCGTGGTCCCATAGGTATACCAATGTTTCTAATAACCAAACTTGTTCCCTCATATTTGATGTGCGGTAGAATTTGAGTAAACTCGTACCTTCATAGAGAATTTAGTTTCATGGGATCCCTAATAGCAAGCCGATCCTTGTCTTCATGTTCTCTCTCAATCCATTCTAGCACCATATTTACCCTCCCAGTAAAAACAACCTCTACGTAGTAATCATGACTGTCCTTTAAGGACAACGCGAACCATTCACAAGTTCCTCATGGAAAACCCTTGCTTATATTATGAAACTGCGAATTTAAAACAAGTTACCCGCAATTACTACGCAGTGTCCTTTAGGTAGGTCAAAAACCCAAAATATGGAATAATTTTAAGCAATTAAAACATCAAAATGAAGAGGAGGGAGATGGGAATTACCCGCACTTTGCAAATCAAAGATCCGTCCACAGGATTGGTTGCACCGATCGTTTGAAGTTGGAGGTCAAATTTCCCAAATATGGTAAAAAAACAAATGTTATGTTTTTTGAAAATATTTCTTTTATTTATAGTAAAAAATTTCAATTTTTACCCACTTTGCTATAGTTGAAATTATTTTCTTCTATATGAACTAATACTACATGTTTTTTCACCTACGTTTTTACAAGTCATGAACGAATCAAGGTATGTTTCTTTTGTATCTAGGTTAGAATTTGGTCCTCTTTTCACTTATACCTTATCCTTCGTTGAACTTTAGGATCTCTTTGATATCCATAGACTGTGATGCATATATCCCTCTCACCTTTCAAACATCATTGTTCTTCCATGGTTAGGACCTTCCGCATGTGTGTGCCCTAGTTAGAACACTTCTCATTGTTTTTGGTACCCATGTTCCATTTGTGCTAGGTTGTGGGAGCCTGTGTAGTTGTTTTTCATACCAAAATGAACCTTATTTTTCATATTTTATTGATCTACTTCATATTATAAGGATCTCCAGGGATAATTTTAGGGTCAAATTTTAGCCCAGTGGGCTATTTTTCCATGTTTTTCTCCCAAAAAAGATTCATCGTTTTGCATTTTTTGAAGCCACGTTTCGCCCAATTTTGATAGGGTAAAAAAATTTCACCCTAAAGATCACCAAATTATTATATAAACGATATAAAATCCTTGGAAATTAAAATATTTTTTGAAAAATATCACCAATCATTTTATAGTTGGAGTTTTAAGAATTGGTAATATTCGCCAACATTTATACACTTTTAAATAAGTATGGTTCCTTAAAATCATCCCTGAGGATCTCTCCCTTATGGAGTTATCTTCAAGCCCTGCTCAGACTCCTTAAAATTGACTAGATAGCTGAGTTACTTGTTCTTTCAGACCCGTTAAAGGAATTAAAGGATTATTCATAGAGGTATAAGTTTAACCATTTTCCAGACCCTATGGATTACTTACAAAAAAGGAATACTCTATCTTCTTCGGAATTTAGAATAATATCTTCAGGTATAGATTTATCTCTTTTTCGGGCCTAGAGGACTAAACTTACAGAAAAGAAACCTGTTTGAGGTTATTTTTCTCTTTTTCGTGCTCCGGACCTAAATATGAAAAATATTTCAAACATTCTCTATGCCATTGTCATGCTCGTTAAACCCTAGTACAAAGAATCAAGTTTACTGTTCTCAGTACCATTATCGTAAATAAATGGAACTTTCTGAGTGATCTTGACTTCCTTCACACTCGTTACACTAAGGTTATCTACTTGATTTTTAAGGAGCGTTGATTGGTTGATAATTTACCCATTTTTTGGACCTTGTTGACTAAGTACGAAAAATGTATACCTTAGTTCTTCAAAAGCAAAGATATTTTTCCTTTGGATTGTTTTATACTTTTTTGGACTCAGGAGACTAAATTTACAAAAAAACATCCCCCTAGATTCTTCTTTGGAGTTTTCAGACTCTCAAAACTATGAAAGCACCAACGAGCATTCACTAATTTGGGCTCGTAAAATCCATGGATGAGTGACATATCAAGCAATATTCTCTCTTTTCTTCAAGCTTGTTAAAAATGAATAAAAACTCGAGTTGACTTTCTTGGACTCATTAAAACTTAACAAGAAAGGAAAAAAATAAATTTACTCTTTGGGTTATAAGTTTGTTGGCAACAATTCATCCTTGAACAAAGCACTAGTTTGTTCTTTCTTCTACTCATGTCTTAGTTTTCACTTCTCAGTTCAACTATCACTTTGAGTCATTACTCCTCCACTTGTCCTACATACATGAGGAATCTGTTCATGTCTCCTACATGACAGATAAGTCTAATTGTTCTAGTTGAAAATTTAAAGTTTCCTTGGGTCATCTCTGCGTCATTCTCACTGTTCAATGATCCTTACTCCTGTCTGTTTCACTTATTCTTACCATCTTCATCTCTAACATTATCTTGTGTACACCTTCCCTTATCAAGTTTACTAGTTACTCATGTGACCTGTTGAAGGATTTAGTACCTTCGTCTTCACACAACGACTTCCGATCAGTACCTCTTGTAGAAGAAGACCTTGAGTTTCAAAAATAGTACCTTAGGATCCATTGTTCATCTTGGTCGACTCCTCTACATTGGTGATCAATATCACTCTCTTACTGACACTCCGATGGTATCCTACAATGTTCGACTTCAGCTCCTATATTCACATGGTAGAGTTCATACTGGTTTCTATGGATTTGGATGAAGACCCTGGGTTACAATCTATATGACCTAAGTTGCGCAAGATTGTGCTATGCTTTGTGACACTATTTTTGGCTATTGCAGATCCATCATTTTACTATTGTGGCTTTGATCTACTATTGTAAAACATACGTGGCCCTGTTTCCCGTAATACATGATTTAAATGAATCTTGTAAAGGATCCAGTCTTCCACATTATTGAACATGGCATCCTTGGTAATGATTTTGTAAATGAATTCGATTGTCTGTTTTAGGTACCTCTCCATGACCTTGATACTGAGTCTCTTCATGATAAAATATTTGTAATGTATTTCGGCCATCACTTCCCTCTGACCTCACACATTAGGGGGAATCTGTTATACTATGAAATGACACTTCTCCATTCAAGTACTGGCACTGAATGAGTTAGTACACAAAAGGACAGTTTAGATTAGAGTAGCCTAAACTCTAAAGATTAATTGAAGCCTTAACAGATACTCTTCCCTTCAGCTCTTCCTTTGCATACAACAATTTTTTTCTTTCATTCACGACTATTCTTCTGACAAGTCGTGGGTCACCCGCAGATATATTTATATACAACCCGCAGGTCAACTATGCAACTTTTTAATCGCAAGTTTCCTTTACATAAGTTGTGATTCACTCGCGAGCTGCCAATATATGCACCGACTATTACCTGAAGACAAAATTTAAAAATAAAATATGAGTAGTGTAGGGGCAGTTGGGTTTGTAATCATAACTTCCCTAACACCCCTAACTATCATAGGTCTCGTAGCCTCTCCTCATCAACAAGTATAAATAGAGGGTAGGGGTAGAGGCTAAAGGAAGGAAGTTTGGAGGGAAAGTTTATGCTAGAAGAATCCTTTGGAGAGAGGAGCAAGAGAACTCATTATCTTGGTCAAAAGAGAGACTTGTCTCAAACAGGGTTGTAATGTTCCCTACAAATTCTGAATAAAGAGTGAATTTCTTCCATTTTGTCTTTGTATATGTTCTTATTGTTGTGAATTATAAATTGTATTGTTATTTGTTATCATATGCAATTATAATCTTTCATCTTTCTTTATACACCAATTAATATTTCTGTGGAAGAACATCCATTTCTTGTGCAGGTACACGATATATGGAACTTTAGGAGCATTGGAGGAACAAAGTTAAAGCCTAGACCAACCTTCAGTAATAAGGTGCGTATCTCTTTTATCCCAATCATCTTTTATATGTTTTTGTAATCTTCTATGTCTACAATCCAAAACCTAGTATGTTGTTGACCCTAGGACCCCAAGTCATAAGGAATATTTTCCTCACAACACCATTTGTATTGTAAATACAACATTCAATTATCTAATATATATTTATAAATATTATTCCAACATGTAAGGTGATACCTTACAAGTGGTATCAGAGCTAGTTTGGATGCTTCGGTCCTTCTCAAGGATCATGAAGAATTTCTCTAGGATCCTGCACAAGCTACTACATTCCATTTCCACCCACCTTCTTCCCCATCTCTTAGTTTCCACCTTTTCTCTAATATCCACAACATCTCTCACCTCCCATCTACCCTCCCTGCGTTGTCCTTCCTCCTACCTTCTCCTCTCACTCACTGTCAGTCTCTCACGCTACCTGCCATTACCCACTCCACTACCCCTCATTCTGAAGCACTCCATGCTGCTGCTTGATCTCCCCATTCACTCAAATCGCAGCAACCCCTCTCCTACATATACCACGCACCCATTACTCCCCACTTCCATCCGCCATCGCACCAACCTCTAAACGTCCCTTCTCATCCATGGTCACCACAAATCCCACATATCTCCCTCTCAAAAGCCCAGTATACCTTCACCCACACCCCCTTCCACCACTCATATCCCTTCCTCATGTGCTCTTCATCCCCCCACTCCTTCCAACCTGCAACCCCTTCCTTTCACTCCATATCTCTTCTTGCTTTCCCCCATCTTCCCACTTCAATCCTCTTCCCCAGCTCCCACAAGATATCCCAGCCTCCATACACGACCTCCCTTCCTTCACGCTGAGACCTCTCTCCACGCGCATTACCAACTCCACCTACGTACACCCCCATCCACCATCTATATACTTCGTTCCTTTATTAATAACCATCAATCATCTCACACCTTCCACCCTCCATGCTCCACGCCATTCAACCTGTACGCTCCACATTCCGCCTACTCAGTCCATCCCTCAGCTCGTATCCCTCCACCACGCTCTCCGCCCTCTTCAAGCACTCACGCCCTTGCACCAGTCCCACGATACCATTACTCCATCCTTTCATCATTGTCCTCCCATCACTATCACTCCAAATCGTTTCAACCAGTCAACATGCCCATTCCCTCCTTCACGTCAATTTCACATTCAAAAACCCTAGCTAAACCAATTTAAAAATAAAAATAAAACTAATAATAATAAATATTATTATTGTTTTCAAAAAAAATCAAAAAAAGGCCCTTAAACTCATTTGGAATAATATTATTATTGTGAAATGATAATAATTATTATATTTATTTTGGAAAAAAAAACTATATATTAAACCATATATATAGTTTATAAAAACTATAATAATAATATTATTATTATTAATTAATTATTTAGTTATTATTATTATTCAAAAAAAATTTAAATTCTCAAAGACTTCGACGATAGAAATGTCGTCATCACAGGATAAAAATTTTAAGGAATCGAGAAAGTAAACAAAAAGTGGGAAAAATATGAAGAAGATTTAAAAATTCAGAAGGAAATGATAAAAAATCATTTGAAGCACGATTGTGAAACCAAGCTAATGTTGAGAGAAAATGAAGAAGAAACCTATGTAGAAGAAGCGTATACGACATCTCACTTCTCAAGCGTGGGAAAGCAGGAAACTGCTATGGAACCTACGATAATAGAAGTGGTTACGGTGTCGAAAATCTCAAGCGAGGGAAAGTTGGAAACTGCAGTGTCACTCCCAACAGAAGAAGCGACTGCGACTCCCAAGTTCCTAAGTAAAGAGCAACAAGGGAGGCCACGACGACTGCCTCCTTACATTCCTCCTCACAAAAAATTCACGCCACCATACTCCGAGAGGGATAACAAAAGACACCCCAACTACAAACCTCAAAATATGATACTCAATCAAAAATATGTACATCTACCAGAATTTCGCCGCAACTTCTTACAAGGTAGGGAAGTAGGGAACATTAATACGCCAGCTCAAAAACCTATAAAATTGTCTAGTGGAACTCTAGAACAAGGACTTGTTAAGGAAGACAATAACAAGGACGATGAAACAGAAGAGGTACAATACAATGATATGAAAGATCAAGATGATTTTGACAATCACAATGTCAATATCAATTGTAAAGAAAACGACGATGACGTAGATTGTAATAATAATAAACCACAAAATACGGTTAAAAATGAAGTCATTGTTAACAACAATTATAAAAGAATTAAGTCATAGAAGAATGCAATGATAAAAATAAAATCGTCCAGGATGACCTTAATCAAGATAACGTAGAAGAACGAAACCCAGAAGATGTTGCAAAAAACTAAGAAATGAACATTCTACCAGTGGTCGTAACTCAAGATGTTCTAGAATCTCAACATCAAAAAGTCCCCCGAGAACAACTAACGACAAGCTCGTAAGACAAGGAAGTAAGTCCATTATTAGTAGTTGCCGCTACATATAAGAAAACCATATCAAAGCATGCATAAATATCAGAAATGTACGTCAAAGTAGAAGATGAAAATAACACCCTCATATTAGAAGCTCATAAGAATACTCCATATAGTTGTTATGTGTTTATCTACAAAATCATGTGCATGAAAATATTTGAATGGAAATGCGACCAATTATTTCAAGAACTTTTAAACCGTCGTACCATTATTCACAGCAAGACTTCTAGTTGAAGCAGGCTTATTGAAGATTCATGGACGAATATTTTCAAGGCCATATGACTTCTATTAAACCTAATTGGTTATTACGAGTGTTATATTTTTTAATGCATTTATTAGAATATTAGGATAATTAATTACTAATTATTAAGCAACATGTCTATTGATACATGTCTCTACCGATAGGACATATTTAAACTTGGTCATTTCTATTGTAAAGGCAACATTCAATAATCAAATATATATTTATAAATAATATTCGAGCATGTAAGGTGATACCTTACATGGAAGAACCACAAATACTTGTAGATCCACCCCGAGAGATGAATACACATAAGATAATACTAGCTTGGGAACGAGAGGCTATTAAAGATGCAAAGAAATATGGTGCTCCATATGGGACTTCCAGAGAAAGAAAAATACCTCAACCATACTCCATCTATGTGGCTTTACTATGTGATATCATTGATGCATAGCCTTCTAGTGATGAAGATGCAGCCGCAAAGAAAGTATGGAAGGACGATATGATTGAAAAGTACTAGTCGATCATGAAGAATGATGTTTGGGATGTGGTTTCGAGACCAAAAGGGAAGTCAGTAGTGTCTTCCAAATGAATCTACATAATAAATCATGTGGCAGATGACATTGTTTAGAAATACAAGGAAATATTTGTGGCTTGTGTCTTATTCCTGAAAGAAGGAATTGATTACGAAGAGACTTTTGCTCATGTAGAAAGATACACTTCAATTAGAGCTATACTTGAGATAACTGCAGTGATGAAGTGGAAGGTACACCAAATGGACGTGAAGACAACTTTCCTAAATGCCAATAGTAGAGGAAGAAATGTATGTGGAGCAACCACTAGGATTTGAGACACGTGACAGACATACACATGTGTGCAAGTTGAAGAAAGCCTTGTACGGATTGAATAAGACACCCATGACATGGTACAACATGATTTCTATTTTTTTGACAATCTTGGTATTTACCAAGAGTAAAGTAGATTCCAACCTAATTTACTACAAGGTTGAGAATGTGAGACCATTGATACTACTACTATATGTAGATGACCTGTTTCTAATAGAGGATGGGGATCTCATTGCAGAAACTAAGAGGAAGCTTTCCATAGAGTTTGAAATGAAATACCTGGGTATGATGCACTACTTATTAGGTATAGATGTGTGGTAGAGTCCATATGAGATTTTCCTGAGTCAAGAAAAAGATGTTGTGGAGATCCTGAAGAAATTTAGGGTTATGGACTTATTGTAAGGCCATGGCTACACCAATGGCATCAAACTTGAATTTGTTGTTTGATACTTCTTTAGAGACAGTGGATGCCACAATATACAAACAAATGATTGGTTCATTGATGTATTTGATGAACACAAGGCCAAATATATGCTTTGTGGTGAACACTTTGAGTCAGTACATGGTTGAGCAGAGATGTGTTCACTTGATTACGGCAAAGCATGTGATGAGGTACCTGAAGGGTACACTTAATTATGGACTCAGGTATGAATCATATAAGAAGATTAGCCTCCAAGGATATGTTGATTCATATTGGTCCGGTAGTGTCACAGATAGGAAGAGCACTTCGGGATGTTTCTTTAGTTTGGGATCTGGAATGATTTCCTAGTTCAATAGGAAAAATACTAGTGTGGAACTCAGTACAACAGAGGAAGAGTATATTGCCACATGTTCAGCTAGCAGTGAAGTAGTGTAGCTTTAGAAATTACTTGCAGGGTTATTTGATCTCGAATTAGAGGTGACCTATATTTTATGTGGAAACCAGAGTTGTGTGAAGTTTTCTTAGAACCCAATGTTTCATGACAAGTCCAAGCATATCGAGATTAGGTACCATTACATCAGAGATATGGTACAAAAGGGAGCAATGAAGCTCTAGTATGTTGTGACAGACGAGTAGACAACCGATGCGTTGACCAAGACTTTGTCGAGAGTGAAGTTTGAGTACTTCAGGGACACAATTAACATGATGCAGAGAGATGTCCCTCGTGAGAGGGAGGGATGAGTCTGATATACAAATCTAGGGATGTAGCTGATGATGTGATAGCAAATGTAGTCATTGATGGGCATGTATTACTAGTCTATATGATAACTAGAGAGAGTAACAAACTATTGATGATTGGAGAGAGTGACCACACTCACGATGACTGGAGAGAGTGACCATATTGTTGTATGCATATCTAGTCAAGTATGAATATCCAATCGAGTTGCGTATCTAGTTCGAGATAGTATGTGTGTGTGCATTGGAGAGAGTGACCGACTCATGATGAATGTAGACTGACCATACTCGTGATGAAGGGAGAGAGTGACCGAATCATGATGAATGTAGACTGACCATACTCCTGATGAATGGAGAGAGTGACCATACCATTGTATGCATATCCAATTGGGCTATGTATCCAATGAACTGGAGAGCATGACCAACTTGTGATGATTGGAGAGAGTGACCATACTTGCGATGGTTAGACAAAGTGGCCATACTTGTGATGACTAGAGAGCATGACTATACTTGCGATGGTTGGAGAGAGTAACCATACTTGTGATGACTGGAGAGAGTGAGAATTAATTGTATATGTGTATCCAGTTGAGTATTCATATCCAACTGATTATGTCTATCTAGTCGAGTATACGTATCCAAATGGGTATGTGTATCCAGCTGAGTATGCATATCCACTTGAGCTGTATCTAGTTGGAGGTGTGTGCTGAGATGAAGTCCTATAATGACGTATGTGTGCTCCTGGATTATTGATGTGTTGCTACTATGATTCCCCATATGTATGATCATGACTGGTGCATGTTTGAGATTATGGCTTGCTCATGGTGAACTTGTAGTGATGTATATATTCGAGAGATGTCAGAAGTAAATGGCCAGAGTACAGAGTTGCAGCCACAGTGATGATGATCATGTGAGAAGAATACCTTCCTTGTTAAGAGGGAGTGTTGAAGAATCTAACTTCAAAAGATATTGTTATTGTATTATTTTTGTACTTCCTTTAGAAGATATTCATATTGTATTTGAACATGTAAAGAACCCTAAAATAATGAATACATCCCCTCTTGTAAAGTTGGCTCAGAAGAATATGAAAAAAACATTAAATAAGCATTATTTAATGTTTCCCTTGAGAATTCGACCCAAAAAGTTAGAGAAGTCGGCCCCATAAGGGAAATTTCACCCACATGGCAAGTATAAATATAGGGGCACACTTCACATTTGGAACATATCACTCACTCAAGCAAGCTAACTAGAGAGAGAGAGATAAGAACAAGTTCTATTGGGAGAAGAGTAGCTACATTGAATACATCTTATTCTTGGTGTTTCTTATCTTATCTATATTTAGGATATTTGTGTGGAAGAGATTTAGCTCTTCATTGTACTATATTAACATTGTACTTATTGATGAATCTATACTGAAGAAGTTGTTGGGTTTTCTTTACATTAAGGGTTTCCCAAAGGAGAAACCTGTGTGTCTCATCTATGTTGTGCTTATCTTTTTTTCACTGATCCTATTTCTTATTATTGTGATATAGTAGAATTGTTTAAAGATATAATATCTCTACTACTCAAGTGCAAATTCTAATAAGTAGATGGCTTCTTTTTATAAGGGAATCAATGAAAAGTTTGTATGAAGGTACAAAAGGAGGTATGACACATGACGAGCAAGAAGAAAAGCATGGAAAATAAAGATAATGTAGCAACAGATGGAGAAGTCACCATGATACACATGAATAAAAAAATATCATTATTATGATGGAGTTGAAAATTGTATTTTGTGTAAATGAGCATGCAATTGTAAGACATGGTTAGGCATGCTTACCCCTAGTAATTCGTCGGTAAAGTCTAGGTAGACCTACATGATAGGGGGGCATCCTTGGTAACTCACTGGTAAAGTCATACCGACCTAGGTGATATGGGGCAGATATTTTTTAGTTAAAAATTTGACAGGGTAGGTGCTTTATTCCAAGTCAACTTTAAAGGGGGGATTATTAGGGTTAACCTTGACTCGAGAATGAGTCAAATGGTTTAGGTCTCATCATGTGGTTTTGGTCCCATGGTTTTTGGTAGCTCATGGTATTGGCCCAAGGTGTTGAATGTAATGGATCCTATAAAATTATTGTCACACTCCATTATAATGTGGCATGGAGGTGAGTGGGTGAGCTCACTTGCCCCGATTGGCCGATTTTGGCCATGTCACATCCCCATGCCTCCGACCGGCGAAGAGGACGCGATCTCCATGGCTTAAACCACCCAGGCTAAGTGCCCCATGAACATATGAATTCATAAAATAACATGATGATATGCTGAAATAAAATGCATTGAAGTAAAACATGCAAATGTGCCATTGTTTATCATACACAGCGGAAGAAACATTCATTCATACAGGCATGTTCATCTCATAACAATTAACAGAAAGTAAGGTTGCAGAAGTAAAATAGGCAAGATCACTTATCTTATGAAAACTCCTTCCGCAACCAGCTACGTCGCTGCAACGTTCCACCCAACCATAGGCCAGCGTGCTCCTTAATCTCTCAGCAGCGCTGCCACCCCCGAGATGGGCATGATTCTCCAAGGAATAAGGGAACTAGCAGGCTTACACATAGCCAAGGATACACAAAACACACATCCAAGCCAACAGAATTGGGTTTATTAGGCCATTAGGGAGCTGGAGAAGGAAAATTGCTAAGCTGGTGAACCCATTACAGATCCAAGAACACCTACACCAGAACTAGCCTGACCTCTAAGACACCCAAACACACCCAACACAAGGAATCGGTCCCTTCTCTGCTACACAGTCCCTCAGGCCCTGCATTCCCTTCCAGTGCTATTCAGGGGTGATGGAGAAGAAGGCCAGCCCTCTAGCTCTATCTGTGTGGTTTCCATCCACCAGGTTTATCAAGCAAATCTAAGCCAACATCCCTGCTCCTCTCACAATCCGAAGACCAACCATTGCACTCAGGCAATTAATTTAGCTGTCACAGCTTAAACAGGGAAAACAAATCCCAAGCGAATCATACAGTCCCAAACGTATCAGTGGACATGGGGAAAGAACAGTTCTGGAATGTAATTAGCATACATTACCAACATACACGGAGAAAACAGCAGTCCGTTTTCACAGTTAAGGCCGCTGAGGAAAAATGTATGCAGACCACACTTGGGGACGAATTTACAGTATCTCGACCGATGCATATACAGCCACAATGCAGAACCCACAAATCAACCCATGAGTAAAGGACGGAGCCACACCATTCTCCGATTCGCAAAGGAAAACTACTGCATGGTTAAATCCAGCAAAATCCTGTGCGTGAAGACAAAAAAAACGGGAAAGAATCCCTCTGCGTGAGAATGAACAACAATGGAAGGGACACGAATTGCAAGTGCATGAGCGTTTTTGCACAGTCGTGGGGAGAGTGGAAAATCCCTGCGTGAATGATGGCAGTCATTTTTTCCCAGCCATAGTGAAGTCAACCATGGTGGAGTGTGCGTGTGGGTGAGGACTGACAGTCCTGCCACCCCACTCCCCAAAGCAATTAACTGCCTCAACCACCAGCAGTCTTTCTTAATGAAAGTGGTTGGAATAAACAGAGGAAGAAGACACATGGGTTTTTCTCTCATTGGCCAAGGTTGACAATTTCCCCAACCTTATCCTTGTGAAAATCATGCCCCTTTCTCATTTTAGTTGCCGCGATCGTAGTTGTTCGGGTTCATTTAATTAATTATAGATGCATATTTACATGATGACCAACATAATATATGCCGCATGCCCTGATATACCATCGGTGACAATTCAAATCCAAAACATAACATAACCGATCAATGGTGGGGCCTTGGCCTTTAGCTCCACACCATGATCATTACAATATATATATATACATCATATACATCTAATGTAACGGGGTCAAAACCGGGACATTACAGGCCAAGGTAATGAATATATTCATTGGTTGGTTTTTCCCTACATGGGATTTTCAAAGTTAAAATTGTGTTGTATCTATTATTGTAATGTTTCTATGATTATGATTATTATTGTATTGCTCATTCTATGTTCTTATAAACCTAACAGGTTCAAATATTATAAGACAACTCTAATGCTAGTCTCAAATTCTACATGTCCATCATAGGATTTGAGACCTAGAACCCTATTTCTTCGACTCTTTCATCAACACAAGCATTAAGACATCCATGGAACATAAATAGTACAATATGCAATTTTCTCTTCCAAGCAAGTTATCACACCAAGATCAATATTGATCCACTCATCTAACTGTCCATGATATTTCCCTATCCTCCATGCATCAATAACATTGGATGCAATATCACCTAAAGTGCTAGCTATCTTCTTCATGTCTCTTCTTGAATTTAATCCTATGCATATTTAACCTTAGAACCACAACACTAGTGGAAAATATTTCAACTCTTAACAACCCCAATCATCTAGGAAATCCAAGAGAAAATAAACCAATGAGTTCCAATATGTTGAATCCCTCTAGGGAAATGTTATCATGCATATAACAAATCCAAAAACTTCTTATGAAAACTGTAAAAAAAACTTCTTAGGAAAAATGAAGAAAACCTTATCTTGCACCAAGGAGATCCAACAAGCATGCATCACACAAGCATGTCCTCCAAAACAATACGTCTCCTCTTATTTTTCTCTTCACCAAGTACAATCTAGGGTTTAATCTCAAAACCCTAATCTCCAAATCTCCAAGGGATAACCCTAACCCTTGTATTCACGATGCTCCAACAAAATCAAGAAACCCTAATGATTCCATGAGAGAGAAAGATCAAGTACATAAGAAGACCCAAAAGAAAGAGGAGAAGTGGTGTCATTCTATTGATTACATCTCTAACATTAGATGATTAATAATGAATGAGCTATTCATGATGTATAATGTTACCTATGTTGTTAGTAGATATCCAACACGATTGAGAAGAGTATCATGCAAGCACCCAAATGACGTCAAGAAACCACTTAGTAATCTATCTCCAATGTGAAAATCCATCACAGAGTGAAAATCCATCACAGACCATCTCCCATGTGGTAATATATCACATACCATTTAGGGGCTAGTCATACACCATGTGCCCCAAATATCATGAAGCACCACCAAGCATGGTGTAAACACTTTCTATTTAACCCTGACAAGTAACACTCCCTCTTTAAGAGGAAAATACTTTTAGTAACAACTCCCTTTGAAACTCCACCAAACCTACCACTTGCAAATATGCACTTTTTTCAATCATGGGATCAACTATTGTCTCACAAACATCACACTACTCCATCAAGACATGACACACTTTCCCCTCAAAACAACTAGAAGGATCACATAAGGAGTAAACGAAAACAACATGACTAGGATATCTCCTAGGAGGTATAATATCCCTCATTGAATATTTGGTTGTTCCTACATACTCCTGTGCACCCTATAATCTATGAGTAATCCATTTCTGGCCTCTTGCTTAATGGAGTAGAAGGTGAGGACATATCCACACCCAATCTCACTTTATCTCTCTTTTCATGTGCCTTTGAATGAGTCTCTAGAAAAACAATCTCCTCATTCTCCTCATCATTGAAGGATAATTCTATGAGCTAGAAGATCTCATGTCCTCATCAAATATCACATATTTTCTCACCATAGTATCTCATTGTGCCATAATATCAATCTTGTAGCTTGTAGAAATATTACTATATCTATCAACACAAGATGCTATGACAACATCTCAAACCTCCAAAGAGTTCTAACCACTTGTGAATATAAAGGAATATAATCCTATATCAAAGGAAAACTTCCAAATTCATCATCCCTTATGTCATCATCACGGAAACAAATCTCTAGGCACCTCAACATGAGATGTTTAGGACATTCTACAAAAATAATCACATCTCCAAACAAGATTAAGACAATCAGATTAGGTCTATCAAAATCACAATGATAAAAAACTAACAAGCCAACTCCTCGATATTTAAATACCAAGCTCATGGTAAAATAAATAACCCATGTAGGGCTATCATCACATTATGAAAACAAGAATCCCTTTGATTCACCTAAAAAAATCTCGCAATTGAAGAAACGACCTAAACATGATCAACTCTGTAATATTGAGAGAATCCAGAAGCAAGCGTATCATCATGGTCAACGCACTCCTAAGATAATCCTTCAACCTTATCCTTGTACTATAGAATACTCCCATCAAATGCAATCTTGGAATCAACAACTGAAACCACAATAGGGTTTGAACCCATCTCCATGACATATCTTCATGCACATGCCTCCTCAAATCTATATAAGGCTCTTCGAACTTTACCACTGCAATGTAAAAGTCTCTTTGAATCAACAAGTAACATGAAAATACCACCCTCTCTCACCCCTCTAGAAAAAGTCCTTGAACTAGGAAGACTACTATCATTGATTGTGCACTATTGTCTCTCAAAAAAAAAATTATACTATACAATGTACAGCTGTCATAAAAAACACTCAAAAAATATTCTTCTTCAAACTAGGAACAACCAGAATACCACTAAGCTCAAGAACATCACTTGAAGTAATACAAAAGAAAATGGGTCCAACTCCTCTCATATGATAAGTAGCATCATCACAAAGCTCCACACGCATGCCTTCCTCTTGCTCCTTGTTAGTACCAAAAATTACTCAAAGAATTTCAAAGGAAGGGGAAAACTCCATAACCCAATGCAAAGGCTCTAGTACCATAATTGACCCAAAGATTTTTATAAGAAGGGTCACACTCAAAACCTAATGAAAAGGAACTAGTTTATTGTTCTCTAGAACACCAAGAATGTGCAAACGACTGAGATTCAAAGAGAACTTCCGTAGGGTGAAGGCTTCAAATTTGAAGCCTTCAGAGCCCTTCAAAGGCCATTTTAAATGTCATAGAAGGCCACAAGGAATTTTACCATGCAAAAAAAAATAGTTTCATTTCCAACACTTGAATAATGAAATTGAGTAAGCCTTGGTAAATTTGCAACGAAAGGGCAGCTACAAAATTTTCCTATCCAAGGATTTAGTGGACTATGGGAGAGTCGGGACTCAGAGTCTTCCTAAGTTCCCTTGAATAGTTGGATCATGGATGAAAATCTCAGTCACAATCGACACGGACCACGGTGGGCCACTAGGCTGCCTAGTGCCAAGTTCAATTCGGTGAGTCAGGATTGTGACTCACGATTCAATGTTCACTTTCAAAGCATTTAATGGCATTAGAATGCATTACTGATTCACCAACTTCATTAAACCTTGGTATGAGATGATGCCACCTGCCAACTCGATTTTCCATCTGTCATCTTATTGTTCACTGAGTCACGTGATCTCACAACTTACAAGTCACTTGAGTATTTGAGTATATGATGTGAAATCAAATACTCATATGAGTCATATCTATGGATGGTGAATTGATTTGATAACCCTCCACTGTCAAGGCTCCATAAGGAAAAACTAATGGTGCTGTTTTTTGGGTTACAACTTACAAGTTGCAATTTACAATGCATTGAGCAATCTTTGCTAGATTTGAACCTAACCTGGTCCAATGCAGGGTATGTAAGTTTCCCTACCAGGGTTTCACCCAGTGCTAGACATTTCTATTATGACCACCACAAGACTGGGATAACGGATCTTTGGTAGTAGGAAGCTAGCAGCACATCGCGCTTTGTTTGTGCTCATGAATCATATCCTATGCTAGTTAGTCCATGATTCTAGGATTTATTCCAATTTCCATTCATTTACTCGGGTCAGAATCATTTGAATCGGCACTCCCAGTCTCCCACAGTCCACTTAGGCCACTTAGTCTACCTGTCTCATCGGAGGAAGGGGGTTAGGCAATAGAGACAAAGGCAACTAGAATGGAGGGTCATCCAAAGGGAATGGTTGTACAATATGCATATAGTCATCTCTAATAGAAACGAAATAATTTGTCATATACCTAATTGAATATTATCATTACTTAATTTGTCGGGATGCTTACATGGTAACTCTTGTGCCCGAGTTGTTTATGAGGGTTTCCTATGTCTACAATGGCTACGATTTAGAGAGGCTCATTCCCATCATTATAGCACTAGTGGATTTCTCCTGCAAATATCACTATTACGTCTCCCCTCCTCACTCACCTCGCCTTTTGACTTGAGTCCTCTTCTTCTTCTTCTTCTTCCTCCCGTGGGCTCTCTGATCTATGCCCTGAGCACCCTCATAATGAAGAATGATCTCTGAAAGTCTCTGCAAACCTTGTTCAAACAATACCCAGTTTTCCCTCACTTGCACAAATATATCTATGTTATGTAGAAGCAATTGTAAAATGATTTTTTTTTAATCATGTGAAATACACAAACATGCATTCGCCTACCTCGGGCAAGGTAAACCAACTCAGGAGAGCCGAGATATTGTGGAATTGAGATGGTGTTGCTTCCAATCGTCTTTCTATAGAAGGAAACAGTTTCACACTCTAATTCCTCGTTGTCTTCTGCGATGGGAAACTCGAAGGTTCCACCTTTTTCACAGGTAGGAGCAAGAGAAGCAAAGGTAGAACGTTGGGTAGGCTGGATTGAGCTTCCCCGAACTTAAAGAGATTGGTGAAGTCTGTGAAAAAAAAACATTATTTTGGGTTTATGAGTATAGGACAGTCTGAGGTCGGGACTCAGACTCTCAACTCTCCAATTCTATGCTTCAGTGTCTCCCTAATTTCTATTTCCTCCAGAAGATTATGCAGAGCTAAGCTGTCGACTTGGTTGTCATGAATTTACAGGTATGAATAGCATTTTACACTTGTGTAACATTTTATATGTGGATAAAAGTTAAATGTGTTTCTTGTTGGAGTTCCTTCTAGTTCTATAAATATAAGGGTTTAAAATTTCTCCATCCAAAATGTTGTTTGAAATTTGTAATGTATTATGCGATTGCGTTTCCGCCAGACTATGTCTCGAATACTCAATAGATGTAACCTTAAAAAACCCAATATTTAAATGAAATCAGAACCAAAATAATGTATACTTTTCATAGTCTAGGACCACAACTTCGTTTGCGTGGAGGAGCAAGAAGAAAGAGCCTTGTAATTGAGTTCCAAATCTATCAATGTTTATTTATCTGTCGTGAATTGTAAACATTAAGTTGAAAGAAAGAACAATATTTGAATATAAGTGTTTGAATTTTTCCAATTTCCTTAATGAAATCCAATAGTTGAAAGGATAAAATATTTAACAACCGACATTGTAAATGTTGTAGACTCTGACCCCTTCGCTTTCCTATCAGCCATCTAATAATGGAAACAAGAAGTACAAATTGTCTACCAATATATCTGAACAAGGGAATCCCTCGACGGACGTTCATGAATGAGGGACTGGGAGTGCAATGATCTAGCGAAGAACATGATTTCAACATCCTCGTTGTCGCAAACCTCCCAAACGTGTATTTATGATTCATCTTCCTTGTTGACTTTGGTAGAAACTAGACACCCAACTTGTAGTGATATTTGTTGGAGAATTTAAAGTTCTTCCTTATAGTTGACTAATAAATACTTAACCTTTTCGATAGGGCTGATAAACTCGATATAGAATGGAGGGACTATCCATAATCTACCTAAAATTGGGGATTTTGTTTGATCACTTCGAATTGGGGTATAAACTTGCTATACATTGGAGACACTATCCATAATCCACCTAAAATTGGGGCCTTTGTTTGATCACTTTGATTTGAGCATGTGGGGAGGACATGATTCAATTCTAAAAATAAATGTTGAATTTAGGGTTAATAAAAAAGTTTCTCTGTGAAAGAATTAGGTATTACATTCTGGGGGTTTTCTTTTAGGTAGGCCCAATCACACTTGACCAATAGAGCCACCATCAAGCTGAATCAATCCTCCATTCAAAGGTCCTTCCAAATTCCAATGCCTTATTTTATCAATAAACTAACAACCGAGTATTTCACTGGCCCGACAGAATTGTCCCTTATCTAAGTTCAATAAACTATATGCTCCAAGGACCGAGAGAGTACATGGTTTACCTCACTAATTCCATATAAATGTTGAATCACTCGGGATTTCTTCTTATTGTCATTTTTTTCCTATACATTGTTTTTAATAAATAATAAAATTTTGTTGTACACTTACAGTTTCAAATAAAAAGAATGACTTATTTTTACATGTCAACATTGAAGGGTTCAATTTATCACAACCCTTCAAAGTGAAATGGGACCCTACCCTTCAAATTTGATCCCTGGTAGGATGAAATCTATACCATTCGCTTGCGAGTCGCGACCATTTTAGAAGCAATCATCGTCATCTGATGAAAGATCAAACATGATTAAAATTGTCTAATCAAAAGCCGACAGAGATTCCCTATAAATATTTGACTAAATAAAATTTGGTCAAGTGCCAAATTTGTGGCATGGTTCAGAGTTCCGAAAGAATTAGCTGATATCCTATCAAAGGATGACAACTTGCAGGAGCTGATTGGTTGTTAATGTAACCACAATGGAGTTGAAAACTTGTTCATTTTGAAGCCTCGATGGAGAATTCCAATAGAGAAATAAGTAACTAAATCTGTGTGGTTGTCGCTATTCAATATTAGGGTGAAAAATACTTAGCATGCGGCAGAGTATTAAATGTTGCCGCAGCAGCAATATAGGCCATTAGATCTCAAATGGTTAAGATCCAATGACATACAAAGCTGCTGCAGCAGCATTTAATGCATTTAATACTCTGCAGCATGCTATGTATTTTTTGCATAATATTAGAGGTAACAACAGTGGAATTCTGGAGGAGGTCCAAAAGATGAACTCTGACATTGTATCGGATATTGACACATGGAATAAATATAATGGAGTATCAAAATTATCCAATAAAGTTGCTGGAAGGTGCTGATTAAGCAGCGTATGATGGAAATCCCAAAGATGACACGTGAAAAATAATTTGAATTAGATTCTTGGGGTGTGCATGGAAGCACAACTTGTGTAAGGAAGAAAGGAAAGGACTAAAAACCAGTCCAAATGTGACACTTGGTAGTAGCTCGGAAGTTTGCTTTGGAGGTTAAATATATAGGTGCAATTTTGGAATACCACTGAAGCCTACTGGACAAATAAGATGATGGTATTTTTCCAGCACTTTAGTCGCCAGGTTTGTGGCTAGAACCAAGAGCCAAGCCAAAAGGTGTTGAGTTGGGTCAGTGAGTGGATCCATAGTCCAGTGACCAGATCGGCGTCCGAGAAAAATAACGCATCGCCAAAGTGCATGAGCCTTAACACTAGCCTGTTGATCCGTTGGGAAGAAACACTGTGCTACATGGCGCTTGTTGACTGGTAACTGCTCTATTTTTTTTTTAGTTTCGAAACCACCTTTAACCTATCCATTACTGCCTTAATCCACTCTAGCTTCCTTAAACCACGTGTGCCCTCATCAAAACAACACATGCTTTGTGTCGGGACCCATTGAGAGTATCCCCGAAGGAATTCCCAGGGAACATAGGGTCACGTGAACCAAGCCACGACTAACATGTGACCCTCGCACCTGAATGACGTCATGCCACATCACTTCAAAATTTCCCCAGCTCCCATTAGTAAAGAGCGATGGAAAATTTTTATTTCACAAATTGGCCATACCACATCTTCAATAGCCTACTCCACTAGGGAAGACATAAAGGAATGGTTCCCACACCAGGGTTCAACTCAATAAGGGCGAGGACAAAATTTAGTTAGGCACTTGAAACATAAACCTCAAGAGAAAGTTGAAACAATCCGTGAGGAATACTCTCATTGTATGAAGAGAGAGAATTCAAATTTGAATTCAAGGATCAAGCGATTTTGGGAGAAAAACAACTTTCAAGAGTGTGAGATCGCAGAACAATCTGAGCGACATAATGAACAGATCATGAGACAGAGTACAGACTCCAAGAGATCCTCCCTCTCATTTTGTATCAACCAGTAAAAATATTCTATGTAATTCCATCTCCATTCTAGACTATGGATCTCATATTTATTCTGAGTAAAAGATGCAAGCAACTAACTACTTAATCATGTTCATAGTATATGTGTGATGTGTGTCTTTGAATGAGATTGATTTCATTTTACATGACCAATTTCCTTCAGACAAATGTTTAATGTAGTGAATAGTATTTGAAGTATTATGTTGTTTAATATGCTAGGATTCTATCTGCGTGTTTCCACTAACATAGATCCATCTTAAACACAGATCTACCAAGCACCGAGAGGGATCCAATTTCTTGAGGTGTAAATTTTTTTTACATGTTTAAAAATATTTACACCTCAATAATTTTGATCCCTTGTTTGCTGGAGATAATTGCCCATATATTCTCCACATATTGAAATTATTTTGTTAATTGAATATATTTTTCGATTGTCTCCGTAATTGAATATGTGAGGATGTTATATAATATAAATATATCAAAAAATACATGACTTTTTAGTTTAGGTGGACATGATTTTTTTTTAGTTCACCCAGGAGATTCCCCACTGATTCACCCACGATCACTAGTTCATATATTTGATATGCCACCTTAACACTCCCAAAATTCCCATCCCTTCCACCTAGATTTTGATTTATCTACCCCTTCATAGAGCGGTCATCCCTTGCCCCACTATTTTATTAAGAGAGGGGAGGGTCGGGCGAGTGTCTCATGTTCCTTTCCCATCTCTGTCATCTGGTATGCCCTTCTCTTTTGCCAGTGAATGATGTTAGGGATCCTTATGGATGGGATTTTAATGGGATTCCCCGCGATAGCGCTCCCAAGGTCAAGGGTTCAAGCAGTAGGACCCATTGAAAGCCACTATAGATTCGACATTATCCAAAACTAACGGATAAATTTTATATTATGTCAGGAACATTAGGAAGCTCCCCCACAATGGATCATAAAGCACCCTACTACTCTTGGTGAAACAAACTTCACAATATTAGATTCACGCCTTTATTGAACTATTGAAATTTTAATTTCTCAGCGTGTTCTTCTTCATAAGTTTGTTCAATTGTCAAATTCTTAATTGCTCGACATGTTCATTTTTTAACTTTTGTTAAATCATTGAATTCTTAATTCCCGTTAGGTGCTGCTAGAATAAGAAAGACAGTATGTTGGATGAATATGGAAAGTCAGCTGAGAAAACGACAAAAAAGGATTATGTAATGAGTCGGTATTGAGTCTGTATTGAATCTATATCGAGTCAGTATTGAGTCTGTATCAAGTATGTATGGAGTCAGTATAGAGTCTGTAATAAGGCTATAAAAGAAGGAACCCAAGTTATATGCGGGTTAGAAATTATTCCTACAGTCAGTCTTTATAGCTAGTTCTGAATTGTAGACTCTCACCGGTTGAAAAGCGAGAGCTCCTAGTTGGTGGCTCTGGATTTTCGAGTGCATCAGAGTAAACGATATGCAGCTGAGTTTACAGAAGAGCGGGAAAGTTTGAGTCGATCGAGGATTTGTGCAGATCACTAGTAGAGTAAAGTAGGAAGAGAACAGAGAGAAGATCAGAGAGCATGAGAGGGAGGAAGAGCCTGTAAAGGTAGAGAAGAAGATATTAAGCAAAGTCTACAGCTCAGTGCACAGACGAAAGGTGCATCTATTTCCTCATGCTAGATGAAGAAAACCTTGTGGTTTTTTCTCGGATGGGTTTCCACATTATATTTTGTGTATATGTGTGAATGTTGAATGTGTCTAAGATATATGTGTAAATGTTGTATTGAATGAATGATTGTAGGTTTGCTTACAAATGAATAGATATATGATGGTCGCATTGTATTAACTAAGTATGATTATGTTGCATGTCTGCTGTTTATTTAATGAGTTGCATAAGATAAGCTGGGGCGCAGCCTAGATGTTGAAGCACAATGAACACAAATAATGCACCCCCAGACTTCGTTGAGAGCCAAGGTACTAAACATCCTCCCAATAAATTGCAAAAACGTGGTTCTAGAAGTTACCCATAAAGAGAGATATCTCGGGTGAGACGACATCTACGTCGTAGGTGCTGTCGACTGAGCTCTGCTCTGTTAGGCCGATATCTTGGGATTTGTTGTGCTAAGAAGAAGGGATTGAACCTGGGTCGAGATACCTAGAAAAAGGGGTAGAGAGAAAATTCAACAAATAGTTCCATTGTCAGGACCCTGAATCGTTGTGGTGAGGGATATGTTGTTGCAACCAATGAAACCGGAGATCCAAGATTGGGTGGAATCCAAAGAGTTATAATTCGCAAGAAATAAAAGTGAAGGATCTCAGTGGAACCCAACAGAGTGGTTGGGCCGATATATCTACATAGAAATTCACGATATTTTCTTTTCGGAGTTTCCCATTGTGTTGTATGAATGGTTATCTAAGCTAGCAGAAGAAGACTGTATAGAAATAGAGCAACTATGTCTCACCGAAACTCTAAAGTGAGATGTTCCCAGGAGATAGTGGAACTGAACTAGAGTCAAGCCTTTTAAGAAGCAGAAGAAGATTCATATCCAGTAAGCGAAGAAAAACTCTGTTAGGAAGAGGGAGTTGCAACACGAATAGAGAAGAAGAAGGCTACGAGCTTGCATCATACTTGGATGAAGGGTCTTGTGATGAAGAAGAGGAATATCAGTTGATCTATGATGGAGTCAAATAGTCAAAAGAGTCAAATGAATCTCCAGAACAAGAACGTGCTTACAAATCGCCTACAACACTGCATACTTCTCCAGAGCCTATAAGATCAACATATTTATCTCCAAGTACTTATGTAAATACTAGTACTAACGCTATAAATAGCAAACAAGGAAGTTCGATTAGCCAAAATTTTGTTTCGACTATACCAGCAACACATACAATGGCTAGAGCTGACATTAAGTTACCAATATTCAATGGAAATGGGTTGGGAGACCCAGGACAACATTGGTTCCTTTGCGAAGCTATGTGGACTGTGTGACAGATCCAGGATGAGAATATCAAGAAAGCACAGATGATCACAACTCTGTGAGGTCATGCTCTTGACTGATATATAAAATTTTCCATAGTACCAGTAGGAGTTGTCCCAAAAACGCTCAACAGGATTCGAGTGGGATTGATAGATGAGTTCAAAAATCCAAAATATGAATCACAGTGCATCACTGAAATTAAAGAGATTAAGTAGTTTCCGACATAATTTGTTTGGGACTTTGACTATAGATTTAAGACATTGATGACCAAAGCGAGCTTCCAAATGTAGGATGTACAACACAAAGAATGATTTATTGCCTCCTTGTTACCACATATCAGAAACCCATTGATGCAACATAAGATTGTGTTGTAAATAGAGGCTCTGGAAATAGCAATGAAATTATAAGCCTTTCTCGTTGGAGATTCTGGTTCGGGAATGATGAAAATTCAGTCGCAACCAACCAACCTTACAGTACAGCTCCAAGAAATTAAAAGAGTGAAGAAAGTTTAGGAATAACTATGGTGTACAAGATGCATAACATACAGACACCATAAAGAAAATTGCCCGACACTCATGAACTATGTCGCAGCAGGAGCGCTGAACCTGTTAACACCAAAGGGATGCCTTGGTGTAGAATATGTCATACTGGGGGCACAAGTCCGAAAAATGTCTGTACTTACAGAAGATTGTAAGCTAACCAGCTAGACTGTTTGTATATTTTGTAGATCGGTAGGTCATGATGAAAATGACTGGGGATCATTTCAACCACTGCAAGAAAAGACGATGGATACCTACTTAATGAAAAATGATGAGCAGATACAAACTGAACAAGCACAACCTCAATATAATCATGCTCAATATCAACAACCTCAATACCCTCAGCTGCAATACTAGCGGAATCAATATCCTCAGCAACAACAATACCCTCTACAAATGAGGGGTGGAAACTTCAAAGGCCAAGGACAACAACAAGGAGGAGGATTTGGTCGAGGAAGAGGTCAAGACATATGTTATAATTGCGGGAAGCTAGGACATTTTTCCCAAGATTGTCATTTTTTTGTGAAAACTTGTACACACTGTAAAGAATTTGATCACACTATCGAACAATGTTTGCAACTAATTGTGAAATGGAAGGCTAGAACTGTCGTAAATCCCAACCCAGTGCAGATCAAAATCCAAATCCCAATCAGAACATTCAAATGATCCCTATCGAACCAAGAGAACCTCACATTGTTGTAGTCACAAGAGGAGGTGATGTGACAGGTGCAGACCGGAATACACAACAAGGACAACCACGAGTGACACCCGCGACACAAAAGAAAGCTTCACTATATGTCCAAAAGGAGAAATAAGTCTTCTTGGAGGTGCAGCCAGAATTTGTTGATGCTCATCAACCATCAACATCTGGACAAGTCAGAACCATGCCCGAACGATTTGAGCAGCTCATCAGGAAGCCACAAATGAAAAAGGTTAGTAAGATTAAATAATTTTTCAAAAGTTGTTTAATTCTAATCAATGATAAAGATGTTATCGCAGAACTAACAACACTAATAGAAGAAACCCAAGATAACCTGTGACCTTAAAAAAGAGTTAATCATATAGGGAAAAGACTGAAGACGGGCCGAGAACTATGAATGACTGCGCATATAGGAGACTATGATATGGATTATCTCATATTATATTTGGGCTCGGATGTCAACATATTGACAAGAGAAACAGGGGAGAGCATGAATAAGCCGTGACTCGACTGGTCTCCCATTCAACTAAGGCTTGCGAACTAGTCGAAGGTTCTACCAATTGGTAGTCTAACTCAAGTTCCTGTAGAAGTCGAAGGTTTAAGAACATGTGGCAAGTTCGAAGTTATTGACATTTTCGATGACACAAATCAATATCTTACACTACTGGGAATTGATTGGGAAATAGACAAACAAACCATTATAAACTTTAAGAAATAGATCTTATCATTTGAAGATTCTGAAATAAGGTGGTTGCACCAATTGATCCGCTCGAAGGAAAAATATATGTTGAGCCCGTACATAGTGAAGATCAAGGCAATTATCTATATTAGTTGTATAACATCATGTATTCAAAAGAATACTATATAAATCCAACAACGGATGGGAAACTGAGTTGGAGTGTATGTTTGCGCACGTACAACTTAGGCGATGCCCTGGAAAATTGGCAGAACGGGCTACATGAAGTCTCCATGAGAAGATGTGAAAGAATCACAAGAGCTATCCGAAGGGTAGGAGCTGAAGCAAGCACGCTGGATACATATGAAGGATTACCTAACCTTGCATCTTTTCTGGTAGAATTTAAAGAAAAAGTCACAGAATCACAACAATTGTCCGCTCTAGACTATGTGTTGAAAGATATGCCTGCTAGATGGTGGGGTACACATAAACAATCTATCTCTGAATGGCCACGGTGTAGAAGATTAATGGAGATCAAATTTGGGGAAGAGATAAATTACCATGATTAGAAATATACAGGACTGACAGATTTTATGGAACATATTGAGCATTGTCGCAAGAACTAGCAAAAATATCCGCAACAAGAATGGGTTCATCAATTCATCCACACTTTGGAAATGGTACCAAGGAATCAGTACACCTCAATGGGGCTGAGACAAAGAATGATCAAATGGGAAAGATTAGTTGAAAGATTCACCCATAAATTTGAGTTCACAAGTGAAAACCCGACAGTGGATGTTGCGCTACAAATAAATAAAGGAAAAGATATTTGAAGAAATCCCATTCACAGACACGAATTTCCATCCATGCACCATGACAGTACACAACTGGATGGAGTGCTACAATATTACAGGAGAACCAGATGATGATGACCCACTAGAGATGAATATACCTGAGTCAGAAGTTATGCGTGCAATGGAAGGAGCTGCTATGTCCACTGACTAGTTTTAAAAACCACTTAAGATTAAGAAAGTAAATATTGGGTCGATTGAAAACTCAAAATTTGCTAATATTGTAGATTACTGGGATGATGAGACTGTGGGAAAGATCACTGACTTACTCCATGAATTTCAATATCTATTCCCTACAAAGTTTTTTGAAATGAAAGGCATAGTTGGGGACCTTAGTGAAATGAAGATACCCTTGAGGCTCGATGCCAAACCCATCAAAAAATGACCATACAGATTAAACCCAGGCTACAAAGAGAAAGTTAAAGATGAATTTGATCGAATTTAAGAGACAGGTGTGATAGAACCAGTTGAAGAATCATAATGGATCAGTCCGATTGTAGTACAAGACAAGAAAACTTTAAGGGAAGTTAGAATTTGTGTTGATCTCAGGAAATTAAATGATTCCTTCTTGCATGATCCATTTCCAACCCCATTCACAGATGAAGTATTGGAGAATGTCGGAGGACAATAAATCTATTCATTCACTAATCGATTATTGGTCTACCATCATATAATAATTACAAAGGAGGACCGATACAAGAATACCTTTGCAACGGATTGGGGATGCTACCAATACATAGTAATGCCCCTTGGACTCAAGAATGTGCTTGTAATCTTTTATAGAATTGTAGTTGCTGCATTTAAAGATTTTATACACAAATTTCTTGAAGTCTACTTTGACGACTAGATAGTATTTGGTCTTATAAAATATCACATAGAAAGTCTTAGAATCATGCTAGAATGATGTCGCTAGTATCAAATTTCCCTCAATTTAAGAAAGTGTATTTTTTGTGCACCTTTTGAAGCTCTGTTGGACCATGTGGTCTGTCATGATGGACTTTTGGTTGATCCATCCAAAATCGCCATTATCCTTGACTTACCACCACTTACCATAGTTAAATAGTTAAGAGTGGCATTAGGACATATGGGATACTACAGAAAGTTTATCAAAGGATATGCAGAGGCGACTGCCCCAATGGAGAGATTGCTGAAAAAAGACACTAAATTTCAGTGGACAAATGAATGTCAAGAGAGTCTGGACAAGATGAGAATTAGTATGGCTATTGTGCCCATACTTATATTTCTAGAATGGAAAAAATAATCATGTTCATGTCGATGCATCATCTGTTGCGCTCGGCGTGGTATTGACGCAACCAGGGGAAGGGGCGATTGATCACCCAATTGCTTTTGCTAGCAGGAAGTTATCGACTGAAGAGAAAAATTACACCAGAACAGAGAAGGAAGGGCTAGTGATGGTGTATGCGCTGCAAAAATTTAGACATTACTTGTTGGGTGTACATTTCAAAATGTACACTGACCATTCTGCACTGAAATATTTGGTCAATAAGTCAGTGTTGGGGGGGAGATCTACCGGTGGCTTTTCCTATTTCAGGAATTTGACTTCGAGATAATTGTCAAACCAGGCCGGTTGAATTTGGGACTAGGCCACCTATCAAGAATTAAAATTGGAGAAGAACCTACCGGTCTGGAAGATAATCTTCCTGATGCACAATTATTTGCAATAACCGCATTTGATGATCAATATAAAGATATCATATATTTTCTAAACATAGGTTTTGCGCCAACCAAATTTACTACAACAGAGAAGAAACAGTTAGTAACGTGAGCCACATATTTCCAATTGATTCCTAGCCACTTGTATAAACTGGGCCCTGATGAGATACTTCGATGATGTGTTTTGGAGCACGAGCACCCAATGATACTAAGCGAAGCATATGCTGGTGTCACAAGAGGCCACTATGCAAGAAACGATATCGTGCACAAGATATGGCAAGCAGGCTATGGTGGCCTACTATGCATGCAAATGCTCGGGATTATTGTCGCAGCTATGATATTTGTCAAAGAACAGAAAAGCCATCCCGAAGAGATGGAATGCCATTAGTACCACAAATAACATTACATGCATTTTACAAATGGGATGTTGACTTCGTGACACCTATTAGTCTAGCAGGAAAACACACCAAAGCAAGGTACATTATTACTTTGACTAACTACCTAACTAGATGGACAGAAGTTGTGCGAGTAAATGATTGTACTGCTGCGACAACTACCAAGTTCTTATTTGAAAATGTTATAACAAGGTTTGGGTTCCCAAAGATATTGATTAACGACCAAGGTACACATTTTGTTAATCAATTGATTGAAGAACTAACTGATAAATTCCAGATACATCATAGAAGAACAACTCCATATCATCCACAAGCAAATGGAACGGTCGAAGCATTTAACAAGACTCTGAAAAATGCGCTAACAAAAGTCAGCAATGCGTGAAGGGATGACTGGGATCAGAAGATTTCTGCAGTACTATGGGTGTATCACACAACATATAAAAAGTTAACGAGTCAAAAACCATTCATACTGTTATATGGACAAGAAGTTGTCATGCCTATGGAATATATTGTACCAAGTTTAAGAGTTGTGGCGCTCATGGAAATGAAATATTTTGATGTTGTAGAAGAAATATTACTTCAACTAATCCACTTGGAAGAAGAACGTTTCATTACAGGATTTCACCTGAAAGTCGAAAAGAAAAAGTAGAAGGTATGGCATGATAGACACATTAAGAACAAGCATTTTGAAGTTGGAGGTCTTGTTCGTATGTATAATAGTAATTTTTTCAAACATCCATGAAAGTTAAAAACACATTGGTTATGACCATACATTAGGGGAATTTTGAAGTCTAAAATGGGCCTCATAAAAGATATAATAAAATATTTTGAGTTAGGCATTTTGTGGGGAAGGTATATTTACAACTCATCTCTTACATTATAACCAATGCAACTATGGTTAAGTTAAATTGAAAATATGTTTAAAATAAAATCAATAAAAAAATCATCTTTGATATTACTAAAAGTAAAGTATTTTTTAGTACATAAATTACTTTTGAATATAATATGATGAATGTACTTAGAAAGTAATCTACTCATATAATAAAATGTATTAATTTTGAAATTTGAAACATAAGCTACTTTTTCAATATTCAAAGTATGTTTTTAAACCATGTATTTATAATTTTGAATTTTAAACATAAAGTTAAATTTAAATGAATAAATTATCATTTCTTTTGCGCACACACAAAAGAAATGATAATTTAATTATATATCAAAAATAAAAATTAATTTTAAAATATAAATATAAAACTATAAATTAAAAAATAAACATTTTTTAAATATATATATATATATTAAAATAAAATTTAATTTTAAAATATAAATATAAAACTATAAATTAAAAAATAAACATTTTTTAAATTCATTTTTCATCTTTTTAACACACCTTCAAAGACACGTGTAAACTCATTTTTAATAGTTTTTTACAATATATATTATATATATCACATATCGTTTTTAATGTAATAATTAATAATATCATTAAATAAATTTAAAAAAAAAAGATGTTAATATTGGGATGAAAGAATAATACATAAATTTATACCACCAAAAAATTGAGTTAATATGAAGCAAATGAGATTATATGTAATAAACATTATTATTATATCTAATAAAAATTTTAATAATATAATATCTTATTAAGATATAATACTTCATTCAAATTGCTACATTAAGGTTTTATGTATGTATTTGGTTTTGTAACTTGAATATACATGTCTAATTTATGTTGGTATAGATGCAGGTGTTTTAAAGGTTAAAAGTTGATAGTAAAACATAAAGCTTGAATAATACCTAAATTTCAAAAATAAAATGGTATTAATATTAAAATTCAACGAAATAAAAATATGTATAATAATTTATTATAATATTTTATTTTATTTTAATAAAATAAATAAATATATTTTTTATATTTAAATAATAATTATAATAAATTATTATATATAGTAAGTATTTAAAAAACAAAAACTATTAATCATCAAATTGTTTTTATTATAAGATGTAAAATGATTTTGATTTTAAATAAAGATTTGACATATATATTTTAAATATTGAAAAATTAATTACATAATTTTAATTTTGAAATGACAATTTACATTATGTTATTGGTAATTTATTTTATATTGAAATATAAAAAAGTAATTATATTTAAATAAAACATTTAGGTTTTTTATTTTTGTAATTTATTTTATATTGAAATTTAAAGAGTATTTTTCTTTCTAAGTACTTTAAGAGTACTTTAATACATTTATATTATATTCACAAATAATCTTTTTTTTCAGCAGAAAAAATTTCAGTCCTTGTTATTTATTAAGAATCAAAGGGCATCTTATACATGACAGCCATATAAAAATGGGCTTTCAAGCAGTAAAGAAGATAATGGGGATCCCACTACGCACCAATACATTCTCATCTGAGAGAGAAGTAAAGGAGGCTCAGAATAAATTAGCACAAGTCTCAACAAAGTATCCAAAAGGCAGGTCAACACAGAGCTGAGTGCTGAAACAAAGAGCCAAGACAATCAACCCTATGGTTCAAAGAGCAAGATCAGTAGGCTAAAAGTATCCTCCCAGTCTGCTCGAAGTCCTGTAAGACAAGAAATAAAACGTGCCAAAATAAGAAAGGGACAATGTCCTGGCACAAGACTTCAAAAAGTCTAAAATTTCCATGATCCGAGATCATGTCATTCATAAATTCAGTAAAGAAACCAATACCAGGATCCAACTCAAGAGCATACTTGGAGAGATTGTCAGTCTGTTGATTGTGCTCTCGATAGATATGATTGAGAGTCAGAGACCAGAAGTGTTGTAAGAGAGATATGATATCCTTACACCAATGATACAAAAAGGGTGAGTCCAATGACGAGATCCGATTAGCCCAATTGATGATGACTAGTGAGTCACCATATATAGTTTGCAGAGGGATCCCCATAATCTTAGATACAGCAAGAAGAGCCCAAAGAGCAAAAAGCTTAGCTCTGGTATTTGTGCTGAAGCCACAACCTAGAGAGAAAGCAATGAAATGAAGGTTGCTTATGTGAAGAACAAAGCCCACACCTCCCAGTTCTTTGGCTGTTGCCCCATCAAAGTATCCACATGGATAAAATAGCTGAGGACTGGGACCAATATTTCTGCTCTTTTGCTTATGCTTTGAAGCTGGATGCAAGAAACAGAGAGCTTTTACTTGTTGAAGGATGACTGTCATAGAGAATGGTTTATTCTCAAAAAGACAACAATTTCGCATTTTCCACAACCTCCAGAAGATAAAAAGAGGTAGATAAATGATGGCTGAGTGAATCGAGATGTTATTGAACCACAATTCCAAGAATGTCTTTACTGAACCTTTTATAGAATACGAAAGACCCGACTGCTCAAGTAAGACAGAGAAGACCCTTTTTGAGACAGTGCATTCTAAGAACAAATGGAGAATTGTATCTTCATGCATCTTACAGAGAATACAAAAACCTGGACCTTGCGAGCCTCTTTTTTGTAAATTGTCCCAGGTAAGAACTCCATTCGAGACCACCAGCCATAAAAAGCATCGTATTTTAGCAGGGATATTAAAGGTCTAAAGTAGATCCTGAATCTTTGAACGATCAGGGGACGAAGTATGAGAACGCAGAGCAATGAAGTCATATCCCTGAGCTGCAGAAATATCACCTGCATGCTTCAAATGTGTCCAAATGAGAGAGTCTCTTAGAGGAGACAGTCTAACTCTACCAAATTCAAGCTCTGATATAAACTTGTTCCACATAAGCCTCCAATCACCACCCAGATCCAAATCTTCCGTTGTGAACCAATAACTGTTGGCCCCAAGAGAGTGATTATGAGCCTGTGCCAGAGAAACAATGTCGTAATCCTCTAAATACTCACGGAGCACCTGAGGGAGGACAACAAGAAGTTCTGTACCAATAATCGGGTCGATGCTAACCCGAATATCCTCGACATTCCCTACTTGCCAGGCAAGACCACATCCAATCCATGATAGAGTATGCGAAAATCCTTTCCAGATCACAAAGGCATTATTTACAGAAAAAATTTTATTTCGAAGCCAGGAATCCACTGAGAGTCCCTTAAGATATTTCACAGATAACAATTGATGCCATATCCTGGAGCCTAAGAGTGCCATCCAGAAACTTTTCATTCGTAAAGAGAGGCTGAACTATCCCAGGTGCTTAATGCCCCAACCCCCGAAATAAATAGGCTTCGAAAGGGTCTGCCAATCCACTAAGTGGAATTTCTTATGTTCAACTGAAGATCCCCATAGGAAGGAGATGATCAAAGACCTGAGCTTATCCAGGACAAAACTTGGGATGGGGACCAGAGCCATCCAATACACAGGTAAGCTTGAGAGAACAGCTTTAATTAAGACAAGTCTGCCCCCTAGAGAGAGTAAGCGGAAAGTCCAATGCTGGATTCTTCTTTCAAAATTAGAAATAAGCCACTGCCAATCTTTAACCATGTAATTAAGGGGTTTGATGAAAAAGCCCAGATATTTGAAACCCCGGGATATATGATCATAACTAACTGAGAGGGATCTAGAGATGCTGTTCAAAACCCCTTCATCCACATTGTTGAATAAGAAGCAGGATTTGTCTAGATTAATCCTCATACCTGAAGCATCACAAAAGGTGTCCAGAATTACCTTGAAAGCAACCCATTCCTCAAAAGAACCAGAACCAAAAAGAATCACATCGTCAACAAAAAGCAGGTGGGTAAATGATAGGTAGGGAGAAATACTAATGCCTTGAATCTTTCCATTAGTCTGGGCATCTCTAATTAAAAGGCTGAGCCCTTCAATGACAAGAATAAACAGAAGGGGGGACAAAGGGCAGCCCTGATGAATACCCCTAGTTGCTGAGAAGAAAGAGGATGGGCTTCCATTAACAAGCAGAGCAAAATTTGCAGAAGATAAGCAACCCATGATCCAGTTGACTCCAATCAGAGGGACCCCTATTTGCAGGAGTAACAATCTAATATATGTCCAATTCACTTTGTCAAATGCTTTTGACAGATCCAGCTTGAGGATAATAGCACAATTATTTCTGGTCTTGACAGAGTGTAATAACTCCTGCGTGATGGAAACAGGCTCAGCAATTTGTCTGTTTTTCAAGAAGCCAAATCGTTGAGGGGATATGAACTTGTCAAGAAAGGGCTTCAGGCGAAGAGCAGCAATTTTAGAGATCAGCTTATAAACAAAGTTGCAAAGCAATATAGGTCTAAAGTCAGCAAATGTAAGGGGTTTCTCTTTTTTCGGGATAAGAGCAAGAAAGGTAGAGTTTAAGGAAGGTAAAACTCTGCCCTCCAGTCTGGAAGATTCAACCATGTCCAGAAGATCGGTCCCAAGCAAATCCAAGAATGCCAAGAAAAATTCCACAGACCATCTATCAGGGCTCGACGGCTTATCTTTTTTAAAGGACTTCAGAGCATGCTCAACTTCCTCCATAGTGATCTGGTTTGTGAAAACTAGCAAGTCTTCATGGAGATGAAGGAAGGAAGGGAAAAGACGAATCACCTTCATCTGAGCTGCTATATTCGTCTGACCATCATCTTTAAAGATCTATGAGAAGAACTTGACCCCCAAAGCCTTTAACTCTTTATCCTCCTCAACCAATATCCCCCTTTCATCTTGGACACCCCAAATAACATTTTGATTCTTACGGGCAGAGGCAACCGAGTGGAAGAACTTAGTGTTGGCATCCCCCAGAGATGCCCAAGAAAATCTGCTTTGTAACATAGCAGAACGCAACTCATGATCCAACAGATTTTTTAACTCCAATTTCAAGACCGAGAGCCTGTGGTTTTCACTAGAGCTGAGTAGGCCGAAAGCTGATGACCCCAAGAGATTTTGTATCTCTACTTCAAGATGCCGGATCTTATCTTTCTTTTCTAAGGTCTTCTCATAGGTCCATTTTCTGACCTTTTTTTTTATAACAGACGAAGCTTCAAAGATAGAGCCTCCGGGGCAAGCAGGTGGACATCTTGTGCCAGAAGAGGCCATTCGCTCCTTACAAAATTTACAAAGGATCATTAGAGGAATTTTGGGGTCTAAAATGGGCCTCCTAAGGAAAATAATAAAATAATAGTTAAAATAATAAAATAATATTGATTAATTTTGGAGGAA
>LPNX010445147.1:205261-243025 GCA_001517045.1 Pseudotsuga menziesii
TCTCCCGATCGAAATTTGAGGAAAAACACAGGGAGATATGTCGAAAATACGAACAAAAAAAGTAGTTTTTTTTAATGACAAATATGTCAATTCAACCATTATGGTTGACTTGTTTTATTGAAATTCTATTGGTTCTTGAATTCCAACTCACAAAAACTTATTTGGCACGTTTTCATATAAGGCCCATTTTAGACCCCAAATTTCCTCTAATGTCATCAAAGAGCCACGAAAGATTAAATTTGAAAGGGGGGTAAGAAGAGATAGGCTCATCCATCCATTCTAGAATGACAGGGTAGTGATCTGAGATCACTGAGGGAATAGACCAGACTCTATGTCTAGGGAGGACATCAGTAAGATTCGAGGATAGTAAAAACCAATCCAATCTTTTGCTAATGACTTCCTCCCCTGACCATCCATTCCGCCAGGTAGGCCCAGCACAGGGGGGAGCGATATCCACCAGGTTACAGGCATCAAAGAGGCGGGTGAAGTAAGGCCCGAGTGGATCAAGAAGGAATTTTTTGTCCCAAATCTCAGATGCATTCAAAGTAAGGTTTAAATCCCCAGCCAGAATAAGGTTAGGAAGGTTAAGAAGGCCACCCTTAGTAGTCTCATCCCAGAAGGCATCACGATGCCAATACGGCCCATAGCAATTTATAATAGAGAAAGAAAGATGGGAGCCCTTAAGACGTGCTTCGAGAAGGATGCCTGTCAAAGTCTGGAAGGCTTTGCATCTAAATTTATGGGGATTCCAGCCCGAGAGAAGACCTCCCGAAAGGCCGTTTGCATTAACAACACAAAATTCCCAACTAGGGCAAAGTTTCGAGAATGCAAGTAAAGCCGGGTAAGAACTGTTCATAGTTTCCTGGAAGAGGATGATATCCGGAGCAACAGAGACAAAAAAATGTTTGAGGCTTCTTTGTTTGACCAAACCTCCTAGGCCGCGAACGTTCAAAGAAAGAATTTTCATTAAGAGACGTTGGCATCGGGGGCCAGTGCTCTAAGGGCCCGAGAGGGAGACACAGGGGGGTGTCGAGCTGCATTTTTTAACCTGGTAGAAAGCAGAGTATACGTAGAGGAGCCAGAGGTGGAATCTGAAGTCAGAAGAGGGGTTTTTTTTTTTTTTTCTANAATCGAATAGAATCCAACGGGAGGACAAATGGAGAGAGAGGTGTCTTCGCAGAGAAGATCTCTAAAGATTTTTGGAGGGAGGGATCAGCAAAGGAGGGAGAGTGAACTAGGCTAAGAGAGGAAGGGTAAACCGGGGGCCCCAAGCCGATAAGAGGTGGAAAGTCTGAATCAGAAAAAAGGGGTGCCGATCCAGAATGAGGAAGAATGTCTACAACCTGGGTAGGTGGAGGAGAGGGAGTAGGGTCCGGAGAAATCACATTGCAAACAGGGGTGGAATCCTGCAGTTGGGCTTCAGAAGGAACCGAAGGAGAGAGTGTGTGTGAAGTACCGTGCTCTAAAGAGTCCAAAAGGAGTAAATCTTGATCAGAAGCATCCTGAAAGAGAGAACAAGCATTTTGATAAATACCTTTATCCAGAGGAGGATGCTTCGTAGAGGAAGGACTGACCATGGAAGTCTGTAGGACATTGGAGGGTGGCTGATGTTCTGGAGACGATAAAATGGATGTCGAGCAATCCGAACCCTTGAATAGAAGCGAACAATGGCTCCTTAAATGTCCCACATCTCTGCAATGACTACATCTGAAAGGTACATTGAGGTAATCCATCCATTGTAAGAGCAGAAGGTCTTGGCACAAGATCTCCACTTCAGCCGGGAGACCCACAGAGATATCAATTTCCACCAAAATTTTGGCCATTCGTATGTCATAAGTAAGCATGAAATCATCTTCCACTGCAACTAACCGGTCGATGGTGTTAGCTATGCCTTCCAGAAAACTACGACTCCACAAAGGGAACGGGAGAGATGGCAGCAGAACCCACAAATGTCTTTTTCTAATACGCTCCCGTAATGGATCAAAATGTGGATGCCAGCGGTTTAGAACCAAAGAGTCTTTCCCAATCCTCCAGAGCGAGTTCAGAACCGTCGTGGCATGAGAATCCTCCAGAAAAACAAATACAATCAAGCCCCTGGCGAGCAAGCTGATGGTGGGGATATATGAAAGAAACGGTTTCCAATGCTCCAAATCCCAAGCAATCTAGTCCTGCTTCCCCATCTTACAATACTCTAGTCTTCCCACAAGAGCCTAAGAGTAAAACGCCTCCACACGTTCCATGAAAATATCGCGGCCCACGACATATCTGAGTTTACCCTCAAGCACCTTTTGTGCTTTGGCTTTCTGCCTGTTCCGTGAGTGCAGACGGTCGTTCCGAGGGTCAACTCCGACAGAAAGCGCAACCCCATGATTCTGACCCAACATAAGTGGGGGAAAGGACAAACCACAGCAAAATGCCAGAAGTCAAGAGCCCCAACTAAACCCCAAGACAGGTAAGAGCAGTCCTAACCCTAGGGTTTGATAACCCAAAGGAATGGGAGAGACAGCCTTCGAAAACCCTAGAAGAAGGAACTGAGCTAAAATAAGAAAAGGGAAAAAACCAACGAGACCGACAGGGGCAGAAAAACAAACCCAAAAGACAAAAGGACCAAGAAGCCGAAAGAAATGGGTCAACCCCAAAGCACTTAAACAGGAAAAGGAACGAGAATCAAAAACCTTACGTCAGGCGCACAAGCCACATGATGTATCCAGGGGGGAGACAGTAGGAAAGTCAACCCCCAAAGTCACGGACGCCTCAAAGAAGAAAAAATGACGTGGAGAGGAAATAAAAAGTCCACCACCCAGGCGCAGGAGAAAAAGACGCGGTCTGAGGCATCAGCTCCACCCTTCGGAAACCAGCATGAAACCAAGACAAAGTTCCCACTTTTTTATCACACTGGTTGGTACTAGTCCTCCGCGCAGAAGGAGGGACTCCAGTGGCTGGGTTCCGAGCGAAGACAAGGTGGAGGATAAGCGGAACAACCTCAGAAAACAACAAGATGCCAAGAAAAGGGTAGCGAGTGGCACCAGAGAGCAAGAAACCAAAAAAAATAGTAAACCCAGAAGCCCACCTAAATGGCCAAAAAAACCAACAGCGTCACCCAGAAAAACCACCCAGCAGACACAGAAAAAACAGGAAAAAAGGTTGACGAGCAGAAACTCATTCAAAACGGCACCGAGAGGAGAGGAGAGGATGGAAAGCTGCCATGAAAACGTAGGAAAACGCAGCTATGGTAAGTGTGAGCAGCAGAGAAAACCAGAACACCAGAAATCAAAACCCTAAGCTCCATTCTCCTCCCCTCAATCATGGTCTAACTACTACTACTCACATTCATAAATAATCTATGAGTAGTATTTTCATAATGAGTACTTTACTTACAACATTGATATAGTTAACTATGTGTTTTCACTCACCATTTACAATTTGACAAATAAGCATCACTAGCTCAACCTATGCTACCCCAACTATTATAGATGATGTCATCCTCTAGAATGTGATTGGTTCTTTTAAAGTGGATTTTGATAGTACATTTTTTGTTTTGAGGCCCATTTTTTACCTCATAATTTCCCTAATGTGTTGTTAAGGAAATCACTAAGGGAGGAGCAACGAAGTTAGAGAAACTAGATGGTACATAAGTAAAAGGGCTCATAAACAGGAGCCGATTGAAGCCTTATTTTGATAACTGTGATTAAGTAAAAAAAGTGGATGACCCTGTGGGAAGGGAAAAGAAAGTCACAAGGAGTGCGACCAGAAGGATAAGTAGATGACAAGCAAGTCGCAAGGAGCGCGACAGAAGCTGCTGAAGCTAAAAAGAGAAGTGGAATTACCACGTGAAATGACACCGCTAGAAAATGATATGACATTGGCACAATCATTCAGTAACTTGCTGACAAGACCAATGTCAGTCCTTCAAATCCATAGACACCAAGTTAATATGATCGTCCCCTCATTCATAAATAGCATGACGTCACAACGAAAAAGGACGTGACATAGTTGGAAGCATTAACATGCAATTTAAAGAGCCGACCCACGTGATGGATCGTGTTGTCATGATACTACTCAATAATGACGCCTATGAAGATTTGACAACCTGAACACTTGGATCAGTGTTCTACTTTCCCTCGCGTTTAAGTTAAACCCCATAAAATGTCACAGCAAGGTGTAAAAGGAACACCAAGAGATGATGAAATACTATGGGAGAAGTATGTTGACTGTGAGTTTTAGTGCTAGTGTTGTTGAGGGATCTGTGAATACTATTGTTATACCTGTTATGGTTGAAGGAAAGTTTGTTGATTATGTTCCACCGACTAGAAAATGAGTTGAATCCAATAAGGTTGGCAATGAAGAAGCATTTTGGTTCCCGTAAGAGCAACACTCTCCTAGCATTCCTAAGAAAGAATGCAAAGGAAGCGACTACAATCCAAGGACCAAGGGACATACCACCAAAGCTGCCAGATAAAACTGTGGAAATAGTTGCCACAATGCATAGTATCCATTGCTAGAATCTGTCGGTCCAAACTACTGTTTGTATAACGACAAATGGAAATACATGCCACCGTCATCACCATCATCTCTGCAAGCCGTTGAAAACAAAAAAAAGTGATGACGATTTAAAGAGAAATTCAAACTGGCACACTCCAATGAAAGGAGCTAAGACGTTGATAGGATGATAGACCTCACTAGCAATAAAGCCAAGTAAAACACTAACCATATACTAGACTGGGCAACTGCTGCGAGCTCAAAGGTTTATACCAATTTTGCATACTCATTCAAAGATGGTGCAGTGGAAGATTCTGAAGGGAGGAAGAAAAAACCTAGGATGAATTTACGCTGAAGGCAAAAATGCAGACAAGAAAAATCAGTAATAATGATAAGTCTTCCATTATGTTCGTCCTAATACTATGAAAAATTAACTACATCCGATAATTAGAAAGAATGAAAGTACTAATAGATGTTAGAAAGACTCACAATAAGTAGCAGTAAAAGAAGGAAAATACATGAAAAACTATACATCAGAAGGTGCGCGATATAGCAATATTAGTGGAGAAAGTCATGCTGAAACATGTTAGTTCCAACCTAGTGGAGAAAATGCAAAAGACAGAAGAAAAATTGCGCAGAGAAGAAAAGATGGTGGTGAAAATCGTGGAAGATTTTTAGAACAAAATCAACACAAGTCAAAACATGGAGCAATACCTTTGAGTGGCTCGAGACGAGCCACATGTGAGTGTTAGGGGGTTGTTGGGACTAAGAACACTATTTATTGTATTCCTCCTTCAAGAACGAGCAAGATATTCCAGATGTATTGATTATATTCCTCCTTCAAGAAATGAGTTTGGTCTTGTTAACATCATTGAAAGAATCAACGTAAACTTTAACTTAGCTCTGGAACTTAGTCAATAGAAGAACTAGGTTGGAATGTCTATATAGGGCATATGTTTCAAGACTTGAAGTTTGAACTGGAGCCTCTTTCAAGACTTGAAGTTTGAACTGGAGCCTCTAGCAGTTGGGTTCCAATAAGTTCGGTGCCGTAGTTCATGACTGGAAGTTTGGACTGGTTTGCTCTGGGTTCATTGATCTGTTAGGGTATAGAAAGTACCCATAGTCTAAAGGGTACGACTGGGGAGGGGGTGCTTTTTTCCACCGGAGGCTCAAGTCATGCTCGAGCGAAGCGAACTTATTGGAGGAATTGGACTGGTTTGCTCTGGGTTCATTGATCTGTTAGGATATAGAAAGTACCCATAGTGTAAAGGGTACGACTGGGGAGGGGGTGCTTTCTCATTCACTTGCAATCATTTTCTAATGCTTTACAAACACCATAATCTTCAACTATGCTCGCCCTCTTCGTGCGAGTGAGGAGTCTCGTTGACTATACCACCAATGCTCTTGATGTTATCTTGTTGTGGAGCATTTGGTGTAACTATATTGCTTGGTGAGATGCCTCACTAGGCCATTATATTGTTGGTTTGGATTAGGTATTGATGGTGGATGACCTAACTAGGGCTTAGAGAGCATTGGATTGTCTTAGATTTTGATAAGCTTGAATAATTTTTTTGTGATAAGTTGTTGATATGTACTTGTAACTTCATTCTTGTCCATTGGTTGTAGCTTGAGTGGTTGGGAGGAATAAGGGTTACCCTCCCCACCCATGTTCAATTCTTATAAGTGACATGTTTGCTCTTGTTGAGCCCCTTTTGTAATGAATAAGTGAATTGTGTACTCTGACCATACTAATGTAACTTGGCAGTCTTATGTTCGATTCTGGCAGGGCCTTGACACAAAAAGTAAGTTCAAGGCCCAGCACTTTCACCTGTGAAAAAAAAAAACTGATGTAAAAATGAAAGTACTTTGATGTCCAAAATTTGTATACTTGCATATCCAATTTCAACTTATAATTTCATTGTGAATGAGTAACTTCTAGGGTTGTCTAGTATGTTGATTTATCATGAAATACCACCAAAATGGATCAAGGTAACCTCAAGTTTGAGGTGAAATTTTTGAATTTGCATTAAGTTGTGATTCTCAAGATTTCCACAAAACACACTCTCTATTCTTCCAGTTATATGTCCACTCACTTTTATACCATCTATCTCTTGTATATATGCCTCAAAGCAATTTTATCATGTGGATAGATAAAAAAACATATTCAACTAAATTATAAGCAACTTAGTATCGGCATTACTTCAATAGTTGATTAATTTTATGTTGATGATAGTTGGGTATTTATAAACCCTTCCACATTTGCAATGATTTGGGTCATCACAAACCTACTCTATCTAAATAAAATGACCATTGTATATCTATTGAGTATGCTCACTCATTTTATACTTTATCATATTTCTTTATTACCTCATGGTCAAATTCAAAGGGGTGTTGAAATAATGGTAATCTTTACTTGTTGTCAGTTGACACTATGGCTAACCAACATCATTATTGTATTACTAGGTTATGGTTTAATAGTCAACTTCGTCAACATTATTTTATATTACTCTAGTCGGCTAAGCTTGACCTACGCTTTTATGTGGGATCGTAACCCCTTAATGGAAGAAGGTTCCCCACCTCATAAGTTGTATACACACACACACACATGTTATGAGTAGTTTTTTAACTATATTGAATTTATTAGTAATTGATTATGTTGTCCAAGTGCATCACATCTCTTGTTATCTTGTTCATGGGTTCACTTCTGTTTATGTAATATATATGTTCAAAGTTTATGTTCAATTAAGGTTCACTAAGTGTTTGCTATAAAATCCACAATCTATTTATCGTCCAAACAAAGAGTACCTTTCCAACATCCCAGAATAAAGGCTAATGGGTCTACCTCCAATTGTGCTAAAGAAAAAGGGTTAATGAGGAGCTCAAGGGAGGGGGACAAAGCCATAATATAAAAGATTCAAGAGTGAGACCATCAGAGAAGTCCAAAATTAGCACCCAAGAAGAGAAAGTGGAAGTTGTCCCCAAACAAATATTCGTGAAAGGGTGAAACTTTAGGTGTAGGAAAGTGATAGGGATGGACAAAAAAAGACAACCTAAGAACATTAAAGACAATGTTGAAAAGGGAGAACTAAATAGAGAACCTTGAAACTTGTAATAGAAAGAATACCTAAGAGTGGAAAGATCAATTTCCTGAGAGAGATCAAACCCAACAGAGAATGAGATGGATCATATGCCTAAAAACATTGACCACAACAAGGCTACAAAAGTTAATAAAAATACCTATAAAGATATATGGGCAGAAGGAGGTTAATTATTAATCAAACCTCCCACTAGGCAATATGATCCTCCACGCATGAAGGGGTTTCAATTGCAAATTATTTTAGCTTCCATATCCAACAATTGTATCCTTTCACGACCAAGAGATTCCAATGACATCCAAGATTTTACCTACTCCCTTTGGGTTTGAATCTCTAATGAAATCTTGATAGATGTGGTTTTTCTATAATGGGCTAAGTCCATTTTTCGCTTTCTAAAGCTTTACCACTTATATTTCACATAAAAATGAGTTTAATTCAATTAATCAACACTTTATTTTTGGAGAGTTTATGTTTTTTGAAACTTCAGATAAAATGTTAAATATACATTTAAAAATGTTATCTAAATCCAGTGTCAAAGAAGACAATAGGGTCACATCATTTATGATTTTTGGCATCATTCAGTGTTATATTTAACTCTCATTTCTTAGCACTAGATTAACCAAACTTACTTGACAGCCATCACTAATGAGGTTATATGGTTGTATTTGCATTTGACCTATTGTGATGCGACATATGAACTTATTATTTTAATGTTTTACTTAGTGAGTCAAATTTAGACCTAAATCTTCTCTAATGACACTCTTAAATCGTCCTCAAAACTCGTATCTTCATAACTTTCAACAAACAATCATATAGGGCTTTTGCTTCGTAGAGAAGTGTAGAATATTTATAAAGGAGACTACCAAAGTTCAAATCCCATTGGCCCCTCCTACCTTTAGTAAAAAAATCAAACATTCATCCTTGCCAAGTATACAAAAATGTCTCAAGATTTTTAAGGTACCCCCAATATCCATTTTGGTAATTAATTAATTAATTTAGAAAGCATTGGTAAACGGGGTTAATGTCGAAAATGGGAATGACTTGTGTTTTAGACGAACTTTAAATCAAAACCAGATGATGGACCATGCTTAGTCACTACAAGAGTGTCAATTTGGTAACATTAATGTTGTAAGAGCATCAATAATGAGCTGAAAAATGGGTGATCTTTGGGCCATTTTAAAATCATCACCATACTACAACAACTAACATACAGATAATGGGCTGCAAAATGCTCCAAAATTTGACTGCTTATGATGAAAGAAATGTTGCACCCAAATAACATTTAGATGCAACATTAGACAATGCTCTGAGTCCAAACCATGGCTTGGGAGGTATGCATTGGTAGTTTGTGAATTTTCAATCATCATGTTTGTGAATTTTCACTCATCATGGTTTAATTGTCTACAATTTCCTAATAACAATCTCAATAATGTGAATCACTCTCCAAATAATTTTCTCAAAAGAATTTAATAAAATACTTGAAAGGGGAAGGTGAAGAATAAAAGCTCATTAGTCCAACTATGCATGTCTCTTGTAAGATGCATTAGTCTATCACTAGCATACTGAAAGCATAAGTAAAATGTCAACAAAAGAATTTATCAAAGTTCAACAATTTTTACAGGCAACGAAAAAGAAATGGACTTTTTATTAAAAAATTGAATTTTTATAAACTTTCACATCAATGCGACCTTCCATAATGATCTGTAGGCAATGCTTTTTCAATCCATTGATAAAAGCATATACTACATTCTCTACAATAATGCAATGCAGAATTAAGTGTCACATAATCCATGATCTCTAGAAAAAGAATGGTGGCACAAAAGAGAAATCGAACCTTACCAGTACAAAATGTATTTGAGACAACACTCTACATTCTCTACCAATCCGAATGTGCGTGCTTCATGTTGATTGTAATAGAAGCTCTGTTGTATGTAGTTGAAAAATTAAATACAACCCAACAACATCAACTCAGATATTTTCAAGTTGTCAAGTTTCCATTCCAGTAGGAAAAATGTATACAATTCCCCCATAAGTTCCTGGGTGTTTTGTAAGCATAACAGACAGATTGTTCAAAACTATTTTGAGAAAATCTAGATTTTACATACTTGAAACTTGAAAGTAGTACAAACTCTGTAACAAAACATAAGAAGAATTAATAATATACAACACTTTCCTCCAAGATAATACATTTGTGCTTTTAACCACCATATTTGGAATGCCAAATGAATTCATAGCAAACAAGCATGATAGATTGCCTTCTGGCCTACCAACATGGTTTCCTCTATACATTGCATAAAAGATTGCAACTAGCAAAACTGACCAAGAAAAAATGCTAGCCCTTTTGGCTTCATTTGATTATACTTCAAAAAGAATGGCAACAAAGATGCAGAAATTAATTTTGCATCAAGGCAGCAATAACAACAGAAATGTCAAAGCTCAAGACTTTATAGTCTACAAAATGCTAGGAAGATTGACTATAAAAGTCAGCATCACAACTGAGTGATGTTTCAAGCATTATTTTATGCGATGGTAATTTCTCGTTACAAGTTTCAGAACTATTAGTTGTGTTTCCATTTACCTTAGGTTGATTGTGAACATCATAGATAGTCACTCCACTACCTACAGTGTATGTGAAAGAGGTATATGTCAAATCCATTGTACTTTGCAGAGATTCCAATTGCTCAACAACAATACTCATTGTAGGCCTGCCTTTAGGATTTTGGCTGAGGCATTGATGGGCCAAGCTGGCAGCTTTCAGTGCACTATTCACATAGTACTGTCCTTCCAACCTTGGATCAATGATTCGAAGCAGCTTGCGATTATTGTTCAGGAGTGGACGAGCCCACTCAACCAAGTTGTATTCTCTGCTAGGTCTTGTCTTATCCATAGACCGCCTGCCAAGAAGCAACTCCAGCAATACAACACCAAAGCCATAAACATCACTTCTAGCTGTCAAGTGGCCTGCAAAAGTTAAAGACCAGATGTCACGGTTCAACTATTATTGATAACAGGTTAAAATTACTTCAAGTATGAAACAATTCTAGTCCCTGCAGCTTTCAAATAAATAGAATACATTAAATACAGTTATTTCTAGACCAGATGATGACCGTAATTCAAAAATTATGAAAGTTTACAAGCTTGTATGTACAGTGAACACTTTAAAAATCCAGCGTTTACCAGTCATCACATACTCAGGGGCTGCATAGCCATATGTACCCATCACACGAGTCGAAACATGAGTCTGGTCCCCCTCTGGTCCATCCTTTGCAAGTCCAAAATCAGAAAGTTTTGCAGTGTAATCCTGCAAGTAAAAAAGTGATGAGCAGGGGACTTGACTAGTATGGGCTTCAATTGAAATCAATTGAAAAGACAATGTATAAACAGACCTAGGCATTCACGTTAGCTTCTACGAATCCAGAACAGCAAGAAAACATGTTGCACCAACTTAAACTGTAGCTCAACACTGGGATTTATAAGATACTAACCGAATCCAATAAAATATTTGAAGTCTTGAAGTCACGATAAATAACTGGTTTTTCTGCTCCATGAAGAAAAGCAAGGCCTTTAGCAGCCCCAATTGCAATCTTCATTCTCATTGGCCAAGATATGGGAACACATACCTCTGTAAGCATTGAGTAAACATGCCAAATCATCAGAACATTACCACCTTATTTTCACACATCAATATATCTGGTTGAAGCTTCACTCCAAAATCAACGATAGCATCATTCTGGTAGCTCAAGAAGGTTCCAGAATTGAAAGAAGGAAAAAGTACATACTCCGGAATAGCTGGTTTTCCAGACTGCCACGAGACATATACTCATAAACAAGTAGCCTGTGTTCATCCTCACAGCAGTAACCTACAAGTTCCACCAAGTGTGGGTGGCTTAGCTGCCCAAGAAAGATGACCTCAGCCTGTAAGATGCACAAAGTGTATTTTATTCCTTATCAGAATTCCTGTCCAGTCGCAAAGCTTGTTTTCATTTGTAATCATAATCACTCTGCCTACCAATATCTCCATTCCCTCTTTTCTTATTATTTTATTGATTCCTATCCACCAACCTAAATCAAAAACTCTAGAAGCATACACACTAGAACAATCATTGTCCAGGAATAGTGGTTACCAGCCATTCTTTGTGCCCTTGGAGTCCGTCTTGATTAAGGACCTTAACTGCTACTGGGAGAGCTTTTAGACCTGGTCTGACATTCTCATCTATGTAGCCTTTGTAGACAATCCCAAAGCCTCCTTCTCCAAGGACATGATCAGCACGGAAATTTTTTGTAGTAATCTTTAATTCGTTATATGTAAAGACATACATATTAGATCCAGAAGTCTGCCTCAGGTTTTCTACATCCCTCGGAGTTGAAGGAATGATTCCTCCATTGATATATTCTGTCGCAATAGAAGTGGTATTTTTAACTTTTGCTGGTGACTGTGGTTGAGATGCTCCACACTCGCCTACAGAACAAAACCAAATATCACCAAAAGCCCGTAAAATCATACCATGGAAGTTTCCTCTAAGAGGAAGGAAAATCAACACCTTAAGACTCATACAGGTCAGCAAAGACATCACAAAATTGAACGAGAAAACTTATGGCAGAGTCCACAGAATATTTGCATTGAACTATAAAATCCATTCAAACAAGCCAAATCTTAGCTTATAATCGATATCAAGTTTTATTTGGAATTAGCAAACCAAGAGAAGATTTCTTAAAGATACCAATGTTAAATCAAACTGTGTAACGAAAGTCTCTCAGGGAACATCAGAACTTTAGTCAGGATATAAAGGCAAATAAATTTTGAAGAGCGTGACTGAAAGGTTTCACTTCATAGAATCTAGATGTTATGTTAGGGTTTTGAATGGAGACAGTAGCAATGGTGGTTCATAGTTTAAGTCCGCATATGGTGCTATATATTAAACAGATTATTATTCAACAATTATTGGTTTGAAGATAGTGTGCTGATTAGAATGTCAGGGGTAATTACAGAGTGTGCTATCTTTTCTTAAGTTTAGTGACACTGAATATGCTAAATATATGTTCTGTTAATGTTGTAACTTCTAAAATGTTTAAGCTAATAATGCAAATGTCCTCTCAGAAAAAACAGATCAACTTGAATTAAATTTCAATAATGCAGCAGTGTGAGTCATTCTGCTCCTAGCCACTAATTTTTAAGCTAATCCAACTCAGGAATTCACTCTGAGATCAAGTGGGTCACAGCAGAAGATGTATTGGACTGGGAAACACGGGCAGTTTTTTGCATACTGTTATGTCAAACTAGCATTCAATCCTAAACAAGTAGAAGACCAACTATTAAAGTCATAAATTTAGTGCAGATAGATGACGATGTGACGATAACTGGATTTTATTCACAACGCACAAGTCTTAAAATCCTGAGATTATGTTGAAGCTAAAACCTAGTGATAATGTGAGATGTGGACTCTCTGCTGTTTTATGTCAACCAGATAGAGACTGGGCCCTTGAATTTTACAGAAAGTGAGACTGCAATATCTATGATTGCAAAAGGTGACAACAACCCTGAAACCTGTGTCCATGGCATCCAAAGGCATGTGCTCTATTGTGTATTCACCATATCCCGGTAATATAAACTCAGTTTGATGCATCTCTCTTCTGTATTAACCACTTGATCAAGCACTTAAAGAACACTGAAATGTATATTAGCTTGACCACCTTTGCCAACATTTTCCTATTAAGAGTGGTGAACTAAAACTGGTTCTGTTAAAATTAATTTCACCAATAGTGTAGAGTGATTAAAATGCCATTCTTGCAATTCAATGTAAACCAATGTTGTCAGACTTGGACTCTGCAAAGACTCGGTTGGCTTGGGACTCGTCCGACTCCGTGACTCAGATAAGACTCGAATAAGACTCGGCAAATAGAAAAAAAAAATCTAAATATAGTAAATTTTGTGCACAAAAAATATACTAATGGCATTTCAAATCCATATAAGTTATAAAAGCACATCCTATGCAGAAGATCATTAGATCATCTCATAAAAAATGATAATACAACATTTGACACTCCATATTTGTATGCAAAATAGTGAACTGAAAGATGATTCCTTGAACAAACTCCCAAATACTACCAAGTTCAATTACATAACTGAAAACATAATCATTCTGTTCCTTGCCTTGCGGTTTACTCATGGCAATCCCTAAAAAAAGGTAACTCTATCCTCCAGTTGCAAACTCATCCTGTAGTTGCTTTCAACTAAGCCGACCTCCTCAAAACAGCATCTTTTATTCCATAATCTTCGAAGGGAAACAAGTCATGAATTTCTGTTTCAAATAGGCAAGCCACAGCCAATCAAACCCTCCAATTAAAGCAAACAAAGCAAACTCTCCAATATGGAAACCTCCCAAACCCTGAAATGCATGGCACAGTTTGTTAAGGGAAAAATACAAAACAGCATGGGTAGGATATCATTGGTAACTTCTATGCCCAGACATGGCATTTCCTTCTCCATCTAATCACCCATAAATTTGAGCAGTAGGTCAGCATAACCAGTACTCTCATCCTCATTCTATCTAAGTAACCTTCTTTTTGAGCACACATCTCCCCTTTTAATCTACCTGGGCATAACTTCAAACTTCTCCTCTGCCTCAGGAAGATCAATTTTATTCAATCCTATGAGCTTGTCTTGTCACCACTCTTCTACGTGATCATTATGGTTATCCTGTAAAGGGATGGTGAGGATCCTCATGCATGTTTCCAATTTACTGTGGAAAGAGATCTCTGTCAACACAATGACTTCGTAGACCCCTAGCAGTTGATCTGGGTTATATTTATACAGTTATTCTCCAAGAATTACGATCTTGCACAGGGTTGTCTGCAGATTTATCAACAGCATGAACGGAAAGTCAAGTTCTCTGGAGGTTTCTTGAGAATTTCTTGCAGATTGCTCTTTTTCCTTTTGGAAGCTCTACTCTGGTGAGTCTGGCGAGTCTCAGACGAGCCTTTGGTGAGTCTGGTGAGTATGGCAAGTCTCAGCCGAGTCTGGAAAGTGGCGAGTCTGCCAGGCGAGTCTCTGCCTAGTACTCATTTTGCAGCAGACTTGTGCAGACTCACCAGACTCAGTGAGTCTCTGGCGAGTCTGATAACACTGAATGCAACCCCTTTTTGCTAACTCAGGTGAGTGCCAACTCCAATGTTTTAAAACTTGGACTCAGCCAAGGCTCAACCCTGACACAGATCTGACTCAGACCAGTTTGAATTTAATGACTCAGTTTACAAAAACTTACATAAAATAATAAAATTTTAATGAAAAAAAATTTGAAGATTCCAGACCATGATTCCAAACCATTAGAGACAAAATATGCAATGTCTGCTCATGTATATACCATGTAAGGGTGAATATATCAAATGGCACAGAGTGCAACACATATCTAAAACAAAATGCATAATCAACAAGGCTCACCGCTCCAAAACCTCCAAATAGCTCACAAATGCCGAATGAGAGAAGTGGAGCAAATAGAGGGGGGTGGGGCAGCGGTTCACTTTATAACTTGCATTTAGGGTTTAGGGTCTTAGCAATCAGGCAAAATGTAAAAGATAATTTTAAAAATGTTCTTTTCTCTCGACACATGAGCATGGATTGTGGCCAATTCAACTCCACCAAACTGATATGAACTCAGCCACCTCGGCCGGTCGGTATTGACTCGGCCGGTTCAGTGCCGACTCAGCAACTATGCCCAATTTGATTCAGTCAATGGCCAACTCGTTCAACTTAACCGAGTCCAAGTCTGAGTTGACTGCCAGCTCAATTATGTCATATGTCAGTCTCTCTAGGAGAAAAGATAGACTACATAGTATTTGCACAAAAGGGTTTAAATTTAAGCCGACATTTGATTCTGTGGTTGATTGACATCTGTACTTAACTATATTGAAGGGCATGTATCAGACACTGACATTAAAAGAGACTAAAGAATGGTGGGTGATCAATTGTATTAGTTTTGTTCTTAGCTACTATGACCATGTTCAAAAAACATCTTAAAGTTCAAGACTGAGTTTATATATCATTCTCCTTGGCAATCATTTTGCTTAGGGTCTCCTACTTTGTTGCACCCTAAGTTGCAAGAAATGCCTTGGAGGGCCTCGATTCAAGCCCTAAAACTTTACAATACTCTGAAATGCATACCAACTGCCTTTGAAATTCCAGGAAACATTTCAGATGGTATTTCACAATTCTGAAACGCCAAGTTGTGTTTCATTGTAGTTTCCACACAAAATGGGTGTGATTTCGCATGTTTTGATTGCATTTTGACTAGGGAGTTGACCATGGGGACTCAGCCAAGTGCTTTTATCTGACATTAACCCTAGTCTCACATTGAAGAAACTTTTAGAAAACCCTCACAGACTATCTTTGTTCTAAATAAACGATTTGACTCTCATTCTTTTTCATACTTGCTTCAACAGCATTTGAACAAAGGGGTTTCCTGCCAAGGAAAAGCAATTTCTTTGTGTTTTGGAGCATTTTGATCTGGGTTTGGTGTAGTTGTAGTGATTGTGGGCAGCAAGAGGGTTGTGCCAAGGTTCATTTCCTCACACTTTCTTCAACAAAATTTGAGAAAAAGTGTTTCATGCAGCTACAGGAAACATTTTCTATGTTTTGGGCATCAGGATTATTGTTCTGGGCTTCTTTAAATTTTCTTGCTTAATTGTTTCTTTATATATATATACCATGTTTTCCCATTTCCAAATTTTGGGGGGTCACATTTCTGGTTTGTACCCTTTTCTCGTACCATGCAACTTTGGTTGCACCCCTGGTTGCCAAGATTTGCCGCACAAAGACCTCAATGTCCAAACTAGGAGAAATTTTTGTATACCAGCGAAGTATTCGAGCAAACGAGGATGTTGGATGTTGATTGGATGAGCGTAGTAGATCAATGGGCACATGCTTCAACTGATTCTTATATCACTGAATTTGCTAAATTGCTATTGACATTTATGCATCTCATGGTCTTGCACGTGACGTCATTTTGACGGTTGACCAAATATTGAAGTTTGTTTGTGAAGAGCTTACCCATGGATATCAAGATGTTGGTTCAATAGAGAGTTCAAAGAATCCCCATTGGTGATTGTTGTCCCCTTAGATGTTCCCTTTGGGAAAGGAACGATGCCAAGACAGCCACAGTCCACTTTAGGTCCCAAGCTGGCCCTTGGACCAAAGGGAGTCAACCCTTGATCATCTTTAGAAGGCACTGTCCACTGTCAGCTCAGCAATGTCCTCATATCTTCAGGTTTAGCCTGAATAATTTTGCCAAATTTAGAGAGGTATAAAGCAGATTGGAAAGAGTTTGGTCAGAAAATCAGCACACACAAAATTGTAGGAAATTAATCAACCATTTCAGTGGGCACTTTCTCCCACTCTTTGTGACATAGAGATTTGTCTGGTGAATATAGAAGACCTGAGTGAATCAACATCTTCCGAGCGTCATAAAAGATACTAATTCTCATGAATGCAAATTAGAAAGAAAGTAATCCTCGGCATATAAGATGAGTCAAAGACATTAAATCACATCCAATGTATATTTTATAACAGAAATTGCAAAAGAAGCATGAAGATGCCTGAAGCTTATTACAACGGAGCAACAAAATCTAAAACTCTGAGTACAATAAACTCCCAGAGTCCCAACGATCCAAAATATCTCAAAACCACGGGAAATGGCAGTGGGCAGTGTTACCATGGTCCTCCACCATTCTTGGGCCTAAGTATCTCGAAAATTAAAATCACAATAAATGGAAGTGGGAGAGTTACCACAGTCCACCATTCCTAGACCTGAGTCTATTAAAATCTGGGATAAAAAACATATGGGTGTGAAACGAGGAGAGAAGAGTTTACAGAAGGAGCAAAACAAGATAGGAGAAGCATTGGCCATGCATCTGAGTGGTGAATCCTCTGGTCCTGGCTTCTCAATCCTCAGAGAAGAATGTGTATCTCTGATTTCTTCCTACTCCTTTACTTCCCCTGATTTGCAAAAAATTGGCGATCCTTTGTTCTGAGGAAGAGCCCTTCCAATGTCCATTTGCAACTCTCCCAGACATTTTGAAAAGTCATTACGACCTTCTCTGACCAACCAATTATATTGCCTCTTCCACAATCAGTCTTCTTTCTATCAAAGACCAGCCTGTCTATCAAAAGATTTTAAAACCATTCACTCCTTTGAGCAAATAAGGGAAAGACAATGTTGTTGGAGTTGCTATCTTATTCGTTGGTTGTAGCTTTCATGGAGTGGTTGAGAAGTATTAATGCACATCATGCATGATGATCAGTATCATGTTTTGAAGACCCTGTTCATCAGGATTCAGGTTGCATTATCGAGAGTTCCAGCCATTGAAGTCAATTTTCTCATTGAGAATCATCTTTTGAGGCATCATCCAATATTGGGAGGCGTGATGGCACATGTGGCTTGCTGTCGCTTTTTGAAGTCTTCATCTACACAATTCCATGCATATTTGTTCACTCGAGGGGAGTCAGGACATCTCACATATCCCTAGGCATAGACACTATTACCTACTAAGTCATACTTAGTTGGTTTTATCAAGTGAGCTGGCAAAGTTGAACAAGCACACTTGTTCATTCTTCAAAGTCCAAAAGTCCGCTAGGCTTTTTCTGGGAATTTTTTAAATTTTTTTTGTAACACATGTTCATACTCCTTTGGGGAAATTGTAAAAAATGTGCTAGCATGGTCAATTTTGTAAAAGACTCAGTTTCCTAGACTTAGACATCAAGTCGACTAGCCCAAAGTGTTTTTTCCCTTGGTAATTATTTGTCGTTGAACAAACAACTAATAATTTTTTATTTTTTCACTCACACCTCCAAAGTTCGAGTAGTCGTCTTGGTGGTTAGGCCTTATGGGGTTATTAGAGCCTACGTGTCAATGTTTATAAACATGTTAGGCATTCAAATTGAGTCGTATGGACATGTGCTAGGTCCCCCTACGTTTTTGTTCAAATCCGAGAAAAATATTTTTTCCCACAAAATTAGGCCATTTTTAATGGTTTAATTAAAAAATTTGTAAAAGGCATAAAAGCTTGGTCCGAAGTCCCATTTTGGCGTGGGGATGCTCGTTTTCACACTCAGAGCGTCCTCTTTACCCCTATTACCACCTAAGTTGTACTTGGTAGTTTTTTCATGCAAGTCGGCGAAGTGGGACAAGTATTCTTGTTCATTCTTCAGGGTTCAAAAGTCCGCCAAGCTTTTTCTGGGAGTTTGTTCAAAAAAATTTGTAACACTTGTTCATACCCCCTTGGGGAAATTGTAAAAAATGTTCTAGCATGATAAATTTTTATAAAAGGCCCAGCTTCCTAGACTTAAGCATCAAGCCGACTAACCCGGAGTGTTTTTTCCCTTGGTTATTATTGGTTGTTGAACAAACGACTAATAATCTCCAAGTTTTTCACTCACACCTCCAAAGTTGGGGTAGTCATCTTGGTGGTTAGGCCTTAGGAGGTTATTAGAACCTTCGTGTCAGTGTTTTTCAACATGCTAGGCATTCGAATTGAGTCGTATGGACATCTGCTAAGTGCCCCTATAGTTTCGTCTAATTCCGAGAAAATAAAATTTTCCCGCAAAATTAGGCCATTTTTTAATGGTTTAATTTTCAAAGTGTAATAAAAGTCAGGTTCAGAGTCTGCTTTTGGCGTGGGGATGCTTGTTTTCACACTCAGAGTGTCATCTTTACCCCAGAGCCTACTTTTCATATGATTCGAGCGGTCGAAACACCCCGTGGAGCATTATTTAACTAACGAAGCATCATTTTGGCGTTTTAATACTAAAAGTGCTTCGAATTGGCACTAAAGGACAAGGTTGAAAAAGTAAAAAAATCAATTAAAACAATGATGGGATGACATGGCATGGGTCCCCCATAAAGCATGTGACCCTCTCCATGTGAAGTTCAACTTAAACTTTGGTTAAAAATATAAGTGGTGAATGATATGAAAAAGGAAGTGATGTCAACCTCATGGAGAAAATGCCAAACACCAAGTGGATTGCGATAGCTTGTTGTGGTGGACCCCCTCATCCATGATTTAGTTTTTTAAACTTTGGATATGTTATGAATTGAAATCACAAGCAATATGGGTGACACAATATGGTGGTTTGGTGAGGGTGCGTCAACTATCATAAAGATTCACGCTAGCTCCATAAAAATTGCGATGGCATATGGTGAACCCCTCATCCACGTTAAGTTTTAAACTTTGGTTTAAATGTGGTAATATCATACGATTTTATGATACGGAAGGAAATCGCATGAAGTTGGTAAGTGAACTCGCGCCTGTGGATAGTTTGACGCCAACTCCATTGCATGGTGAGTGGTTGGTTGAGTGTGTTGGCATTTGATGGACAGTTGGGTGAGTTAGGTGAGAGAGGTGTCATCCACCTCTTCACTTCAACTTAGTTTGACTCAGTGGAACTCGACTTACACTTTGAGTCTTTCTTCAGTGTAGGTAGCCCCCCCAGGGGCTTGCTCTGGCTATAAATATTAAATAAAGCCTCTGCCTCTCTCACAAACTAGTTGGGTCTTGAGAAGAGAGCGCAAGCTATTGTATTTGTCATGCTTTTGTTATTTTGTTGATAATAAAAAGAAGCTTTGGAGGCTAATGGTGGTGTGCTACTTTGTGTGGGCTAAGATTGTCATGTTCTATTGGGGTAAAACTGTATATTTGTCCAATTTTCTTGCATTATTCTAGGTATAGATCTTGCCTATAAGGATTTCTCTGAATCAGTAGGAATAGAAATTGAAAGTAAGTTTATTTTAGTGTCTATGTTATCATGTATGATTAGAGAGTCCAACCATCCCACATATTCCTTGCAGGGAGCCGCATCGGATACGGGTTTTGGACATACTCCTAGTACCTGTGGGTATCTCTGGAGTTTCCTTTCTCCTAAGTTAATTCACTCATCTCCATATTCATCTAAAATTGACCAAGAGCACTTGCAACACAATTTATTTCGACAATACAACATCACTCTTTTATTTTTGGACTCCATTGGCACTGGTTTTACGTTATACAATCATCTGTTTCTGTGTGCTTTACATATCATGTGTTAATCTATATGTTGTTGTGTTTTTAAATATTTATGTTGCAATATCTTGTTCAGTTGCTTATTTTTTTTATCAAAACTCCTAAAACAACTAAATCATCATCACACTAAGCCTTAACAGCCTTAGCAACTAATAGGGTCTACCCCCCTTGGCTTCATTAGGAATTGGCCTAAACGGAGGAGTTAAGAACAAGGTGACAGCCTTGACTCGAGACTTGCCCACAAGGACACACCAAGTGGCTTGAATATTTCTGCCACGTCCTCCCCCCAAGTGTGTGAAAGGAGGAAACAACCCCAGGGGCCACATTTCCTAGGTTTCGAGCAACCAAATCATCACTTGGAGCATTTTTGTTTAAAGGAGCATCAAAACGTCATTTTAATGCTAAAAATGCGACAAAATGACATAGTCCAAAAATTTAAAAAGGTGATAAGTCACATGTTGGACTTAGTCAAAGTGGTGGGCAAATATGTTTTTATGAATAAAGACGAGTTAGCCAAGGTGGAAGGTGAAGTGTTTCGTATGATGGCATCATAACTTAGCCAAGTGTGGCGACTTCATCTCATTGGAGATGCGCCCATCATCCCATACAATAGCATGGATATAAGGAAGCCAAACAAAACATGACATAACTTTGGTTAGAAGTGAATCTTCCTTAATTAATCACGAAATGTTTTGGATTTTGTTTTGAGTGGTGGCGAGTCCATCTCAACGAAGATTAATCCCTCTCCTCATGAGCAGTGCATCATGCACATGTGTCGCCTCTCTCTTGTGGTAGGTGATGAGTTTGGTGAGGGGCGCACCTCTCTTGGAGAGGTGGTGCTCTCTCCATGAGGTTCAATCAATCAAGATCCCTTCACTATCTCACGAACTCAAGCTTACTCAACGTGAACTCCCACTTGTGGGTGCGCCCCCTCCCTCTTCCTTTGGCTACAAATAAAGCATGATCCTCTCCATTGCAAACTAGTTAGAGTTGCATCGGAAGGTTTGCTATTGTAATATTGTTGTTATATTTTTCATTGTGAATAAAGAAAAGCTTTGGAGACTAGATGGTGTAAGGCATTTGATTGGATGAGTATTGTTGCTTATGCTTGAGGTAATCTACATCTAGTGTAGTTTCCTTGCTTGATTTGTGAATCTAGCCTTGCCAGGATTGCTCCCAATCGTAATGAAAGAATATTTAAAAAAGTTTATTTATAGATTCTATTGTTCATATGTATGTAAAGATCAAGATCTGGCATTTTCAATTAGTTTATTATCATGCTGCTCTAGTCTTTTCTATGTATATCACTGGATCTCGCAAATCTCTCTGCAAGTTTTGTCTATGTTAGTTACAGGCTACCGTGGAGAAGGTCTTGAACAAGCTTGTTCTTTATCATCTTCACCTTTTCACTCAGCACAGTCCAACTGCTTCCACCAAAAGCTCTTTGGTTGATCTTTACATCTACAAGTGTGTCCTCTTCTCTATCTCCTTCTAAAATTTAAAATCTACTTGGATATTTGGTTTCTAGCTTTTATTTATTAGATCTATCATCTTACAGTAAAATTTATCGTAGATATATTTTTTAAAAGCTCATAGTCTAGATCTGAAAGTTCCATACAAAAGATTCATCTTTCGTTGATTAGATCTAGCTAAATCTACTTTCCCTTGAAAGCAAATTCTAGTTATATTCTTAACTTGACAATTGAAAGTATTTTTCGTAAGTTTTAAAGTTAAATCTAGCATATTAGTGCCTGGCATTGGCTGCGTTTCAAAGTTGTTCAAGACCCTAAGAGAGTGGGTTTCACGATCCCAATAGCGGGTTTCACGATCCTGATAGCGGTTTTCACGATCCCAAGAGTGGGTTTCACGATCCCACTCCTCTTAGTTACTGCTTTCTAGATCTAGTTTTACTTAGCAATTTTTTTTTTAGTATTTTTCTTACTTGCCCGAAGCACTTTCAAAATGATTTTGGGCAGTTCTAACAACTAATAGTTCGCTGATTTTTGTATAGTGACAGCAGAAAAAAAGGATTTGGGAACAAGATTTTGGCAGATTCAATCAAACAAGGACATATTTGAACCCTCCTTTTCTTCCCTAACCCTTTCCACACTTTTGTAGCCTCTTTCCTCTAGGATCTATAAGGAAAAAAAGGAGTTCTTCAAGCTCTAATATCATTGTAAAACATAATAAAAGTGTTGAGTAGGATCCTAAGAGCCCACTCCCCATCCCCCCTGGGGGGATTTGTGTCGGTGTGCTTTTCATTCATCTTTTTCTTTAGATTCACTTTCGGTTAAGTAGATTATATTTTTAACATTTTATTAATGTACCATATACGTTTGAGCTTTACATTTCATTATTATTTTGCAAAAGTAATACAAACACTAACCTACTGCGCTATACCGAATTACTGAAAGGGAAAAGATTTGCGCAGTATAGTAACTAGAAAACATTTCATTTTTCTTTGCATTGATTACTTTAGTGAACAATCAAACCAACAACATGGTTGGAGCAATAGATAGTATGGAGATGCACCTCCCTAAGTTCTCAAGGAAGGGCGACAATGATGCATAGAACATTGGTTTTTATGTGAATCAATTTGGAGAGCAAAAAAAATTAGAGCTCTTGATGCTAAATTGGTAGGAGTTTCAAACCACATTCCGAGGGAGGACTCTAAGTTGTTACATGAAGTTGATATAGACCAACCCACAAGGTACAGCTAAGACCCTAGAGAAGATGAAGGCAAGATTATAGCCAAGTCTCAAAGGTCAAACTCGGAACAAAAGAATTGAGCCTAGATGAAAGAGATTAAGCGAATCATTGGCGAGAACACTTGGGAATATGATAAACACTTCTACAACTTGATCAACAGTATATCTTACCGAATCCATGAGACCTAACACAAGGAGTGGTTTATTTAGGGTCTTCTACCCTGACCAGAGTACCATTGATGACGCAGAAATGGAAAACTCAAAGGGAGGCCTTGGCCCAATCTGTTATCACTCCAAGAAACTCCTCTAGGTTGTAGCTCGAGGATGCCTGGTAACTTAAATGTTTTTATGGTTTTTCTAACTAGATCAAGTTAGGTGACCTACAAGACCTCACACTCTCAAGACATGCATGAAACTCAATCAAGGATAAGGCTTCTAACTACCACTGTTCAGAGGTTTGATAATATGGTGCAGAGATGGAGAACTTATCATGTTGGCAGATTCATACATAAAACAGTTATATATAAATGGCTGATCATTACAAGGAAAGTACTTGTAATTCAAATCATCAACATGCAAATAGGATGACAGCTATCAGACATCAAATAACATGAATAAACCTGAACAACACATTCAAGCATAAGCACAGAATAGACAAGAAATGGAAGCTTAACATATGATAGCAAAAGAGCTTATATTAGGTCATGAGCAATATGAGAAGCTTGATAATAGTAATGGTCTACAGGTCTCCGAAGTCGAACCCTTTTTTAAAATTGGATTTGATTTACTAAAAATAGATAAAATAATTGTTTTTGCAAAATTAGGTCAAAAACCCTAATTTCACTGCTAGTCTATCTAACTGTAACACTTGTTCACTTATTGAACCGTTTGATGACTACAATGAGTACTGGGGGTAAAGTTGTAACTGGTCTTCTGGTAGATAAGTCACTCTTGGTTAAAACAGGTAGGATTTGTGACCTTCTCCTTGTTGATGTATCTTCAAAACTAGAACAGACCTCCTCTGATGGCGCACTTCAACAACTTTCAGCTTTACACTTCATCCCTGAGATAGCTATATTTGCCAAAACTGGTCCTTTATGCCAAAATAGCCTCCTGCGCCTCTTTCTGCTTTTGGTGGTTAAGGAGTCAAAATTTTGGGTCTGTTAGCCGCCGAAAGCTCTGCTTTCGGTGGCTAATGAACTGCTTTTGCGTCCTCCTAAGCCACCGAAAGCCCTGTTTTTTGCAAGATTGTCATTCACCTCCCAACTCATCTTTTCAGTTTTGTTGTTGATATTCTAGTATTTCTTCAACTTGCCCAATGTTTGGAAAGCCAGCAGCCTCTTGGATTGCTTTTGGATTCTGAAGGCTTATTGCTGCTTCAGCTAGGGTTTCTAGTGCAGAACAAGAGCTAAGGTTTAATCTGGAATTCTTTAACTGCAGCCTCAGAAGCCTGATCATCCTGTACAACCTGGTGTTGTCTTTCATGTATCTTAGATTTCTCCTTTTTAGCAGGACATACATCCCTCTCATCTCCAAGACAGAATTGTGCAACTACTTATTCCTTTTGGTCAAAATGTCATTATTCCTCTTTATCTCCCTGTCCAAAACTTCCAGTTCATGTATTTCCTCTAGAAGTTTGTACACTCTCTGAGACCTAAGTTTGCTTGTGGAGGTCTTTGCTCTTTGTTCATCTTGCTCTTCCCTAGGTGTTGGTGAAGGAAACTCTTCTTGTCCTGCTGTCAATTGATCTGTTAGATCAACCCCTTCCTCCCTCTCTTCTTCTAAGTCGGAGTAGGGCAAGTTCAGAATTTTTTCTCTTTGTGCTGGGATTTCCTTGCCCTTTTCACTGAAGTCTAGGTTTATTTTAGCCTGTTTGTTTTTAGAAGGGGAAGAAGGATGATCTACTGGTGTAGGTGAGATAGTCCTTCTTTTTCTCTTTCCACTCCTGGGGGTGGTGGATTTCTTCGAAGGAGACTTTCCCTTCTCTTCTGGTTGTAGGCCTGTTTCAAAACCGTTCCAAAACAAAAAAATGTGTCCATGCCATATTTCTCTTCTTCAGCAATTCTTGGATAAGGAGTTGTATAAGGCCATGGTGAGACAACCTTCCAGCAATCTTGGTGGGCTGAGCCTTCACCTGGTGTGCCATTTTTGTCAGGCTCCTGTGTAAGTAGAAAGGTAAATTTACAGGGCTCCTTCCTGTAAAATGGTTCATTAGTTTGAAGTGGTATATCATCGCCCTATTGTATCTACACAGGTTATATACACCACAATGGCTTTCAGTAATTGCTGCCACCTCTCTTCCATCCAGGAGGATGGAACAATTTTCTTCCACACCACATCTCTGTGTTCAGGTTTTAAATAGGATCTGAACTCCACATTTTAAGTAATGGTGGTTTTAAACCACTTCTCCCCAGTTCTTGGGAGTTTTGTCACCTCTGCAATTAGGGTTTCATCCACCATGAACTCCTCCTTTCCTATTAGTGCCTTGGATCCATCAAAAGAAAGGGCAAATGCCTCTGCAATTTGTTGGTGTGACCCTTGAACTTTCTCACAAAACCTGTAGCAGCCTGTATCTCTGAAAAACTGGCAGACTTCTGGATGGGATTGTAGGTTGCTGATGTCTCCTAATTCTTGCTTGAGAGCAGGTCCTCCCTTCTTCATTTCTGAATTGTGCTTCTGAGTACCTACAAAAATCGAATTCAAATTCTGTGGAAGATGTTAGCAGACTGGCTTTCAGATAAGGCCTCGAGTGGTAAGGATGCATGCAATCAAAGGTGGAGTGTACTGGAAGTATGGCGCTGATTCTGAGGGGATAACTACATGGTAAGTGCTCAAGTGAGATGATGATAGCCTTTGGTGATATCGATGAGACAGATCGCTCAGTAATCATTTTTTAAAATTGAACTTGGCATTCAGTGGCAGTTAGCTGCAGTGGTGGGATGTATTGGAGGGTAGATTATTAGGGTTTTGATTCCCATCAGTCATGGTCAGATCAATAACGACCTCTTAAATCATCAATTTATGCCTTACTGCAGCTTCCCCGTCCTTTCGGTGGTTTATCGTGCCAACTCATGATCTGTTTAGTGCTGACGCGTTTGATTTGACCGACAAGTAACCGTTTTCCTTTTTTTGCCTTTTCGGTGGTTAAGAGTATCCGGGGTTTTGTTTGTTAGCTGCCGAAAGCTAGGCTTTCGGTGGCTAATGAACCACCAACACTTTCGCCTAAGCCACCGAAACTGACTTTTTTCCCCAACGTATTTCATTCGGTTTCGGTGGTTAACGTCCTCCAAAAAACCCTTGTTAAGCTGCCGAAACCAAAGCTTTTCGGTGGCTAATGAGTTGTTGGAAAGCTCGCCTAAGCCACCGAAAGTCCTTTTCCCAAAATTTTAATAAGAACGTGATGAGCATGCTTTCGGTGGATAACCTGGTCCTGCATTTAAACTATTAGTTGCCGAAAGCTAGGCTTTTTGGTGGCTAATGAGCTCTTGAAAATCTCGCCTAAGCCATCGAAAGCTAAAACTTTAAAATTTATCAAATAACAGAACATCAAATATCCCAACTTTGTTAAGTCACCCCAATGTCTTTCATAATATGACTTGAAATCTTCATCCTATCAAAAAAGAAATTGTTTGAGTGAACTTATTGAAAATAAAATTATTTTGGGAGATAACACAATCTATGAACAGCAAGTCAATCAATCGATTTTCAAGAGCAATCAAAATGGGTTTGGCGGCTATTCCCCTACCCTCGACTAGCGCAACTTCTAAGCTTGCACATTTTCAGTCCTAATTGTCAAACTTAATAGAGAAAATACAAGAGATGAACAGAGCCAACGCAAGAAGGGAACAAGTTTGGTGTATCATATGCAAGATAGAAGGCCACATGGAAAATGATTGCGCCTCACTAACAATCGAAGTTGTATCTCTTAGATTAATTCCACCACCTACTAGATTCCCAAGCAATGTAGTGAATGAAAATTGCAAAATCTACATAACCTACAGCCAACCCTTATAGCTCTATCCAATATTTTGAAGTACACTTCTACCCTGGCTACCATTCTTTGTGATTTCTATAGGGTGAATACTCACTCTATGGAGAATTGTCATTCCTTGGAGGAGCTTGCAAAGTGGTTCAAGAGGAGTTCCTTTCGGGTGGAGGAGACAAATTCTAGACCTACTAGAGGGGACCGAGGATGATATGGTAGAGGCCACAAAGGCGTATATGGAGGAGGATATCAAAGAGGAAGGAATGGCAATTGTACAAGCCCAATAAGATGTTAAACTTGTGATAAGATAGAACATATCTCCACGGATTTTCTATAGATAAGAAGAGTGCAATGAAGCCACTACAGGGCCACAAGCCTTGCGACAGAGAACTATTCAAATATGATAGCCAAATGGGAGACAAGGGTGAGACAAAGGAATGCAAACCTAGTGAACTCTGAACCATAGAACATCATAGGTTTAGGGGACCCCAGGAATAATGTGGTAACCGAAGGAGGAGCTCACACGAGAACTGATGGCGACCATCACAAACCCCCCCACATAAGGAAAGTTGTTCTTTCGAACCCACGTTTCCGTGTGGTGAAGCAGAAGGCCTACATGACATTTACACACCCACTCCCTTGTTGTGTTTGACCATTCTCAATTGTGTTTGAACTCTTTCAAATATATGGAGCCGGGTTTTCTTATTATCATTTCAGCTACGAGTGATCTTATTAGAGTTGGGTACTTTCATCTCTACTCTCTTACAAGGAGTTCCTTTTTACACCTATTCATATGGGTAGATCAGTGTCATTATTTTTCTAGTAAGATGTATAGTATGGTTGGGATGTGTCTTCCAACCCTCTCCATTAGATGAGCAGGTCAGTGACAATTATTTCCATCAGAGGAGTAGTTCAATCGTACCATTCTTTCAACAAATGAGTAGGTCAATGATCACAGAACTCCCAAGGGTGAGCTGCTCAAAGTTGATCCCTATACAAGATGTTTCTTCCAACACTTATTTATATGATGGGCAGTCCAATAGCACAACCTCCCACTCCCCTGTTGTGTTTGACCATTCTCAATTGTGTTTAAGCTCTTTCAAATATATGGAGCCGGGTTTTCTTATTATCATTTCAGCTACGAGTGATCTTATTAGAGTTGGGTATTTTCATCTCTACTCTCTTACAAGGAGTTCCTTTTGACACCTATTCATATGGGCAAATCAGTGTCATTATTTTTCCAGTAAGATGTTTAGTATGGTTGGGATGTGTCTTCCAACCCTCTCCATTAGATGAGCAGGTCAGTGACAATTATTTCCATCAGATGAGTAGTTCAATCGTACCATTCTTTCAACAAATGAGTAGGTCAATGATAACAGAACTCCCAAGGGTGAGTTGCTCAAAGTTGATCCCTATACAAGATGTTTCTTCCCACACTTATTTATATGATGGGCAGTCCAATAGCACAACCTCCCAAATGACGGGTAGTCCAATATCACAATCTCCCAAATGATGAACAGTTTGGTGGCAACATTCTTCCAACTAATTATTAAGTCCACCTTTGTATTGAGTTGGGTCATCACAAACACACAGTCTCTTCTTTCAATTATGTCATTTCTTATGTTGTCACCTAGGTTATTCTCGCTCACTGGGTCAAGGTGAGGGCATAATATGTAGGTAAACTTCCTACACGACTTTAGACCTTCCAACTGACTCTAGGTTAGTGGGGTACCCTCAATGAATCAGGTGTCCTCATGGAATGCATGGGTCGGGTTTCAAGAAGATATCATTGTTGTAGCCTCAAAAAACTAAAAGAGGTTTGAGTTATGGCTTTTGGGAGTGAACAAGAAGACATAAAACATGGGGATTTAGAAAAATTTGGCCATAGAAATGATCTTCTAAACCATAAGCAACATAGTATAACAAATAACTCAAAGAAAATGGATTTACAGTCAAGGGAGGGTTGTTTATGAACTTTATCTCATGGTTGCAAATTCCAAACAGTGGACTTATTTAACATTATAAACAAATCCAACAAGTTTAAATGAATATCCATGAAGCAAATTGACACAATAAATGCAAGAGAAATGACTAGAACTTTATTTCAACAATAAAGCGAAGATAATCATTGATTTACGTATGAATTTTTCCATTAATGAACAAGAAATAGAAAAACGCACCAAAGGTTGGGCCAGCTGAGCTCTAACGTGGGTTTCTCCGCATACCCATTAGATTAAAAAAGTTCCCAAGAAGAAAGGAAATGGCATTGGGAGGTCATTTAATCATTGTCCTCCAACATTCCTTGACATTGAGCTAGAATGTCATAGGGGAGGTCGATTCGCCACTAGTGTTATGGAGTCCTTCATTATAATCTCTTCCAAAACGACACACATTGTGTTTCAAGAGGGGAATAAGTCTCTTTCCTGAGTCAATATGGCATTTGGGCATATACAATGATTACAATCTAGCTCTTAGGCATATAGGTGGAATGAAAATGGAGAAAAAGAGAAGGAGAAGAAAAAGAATTACTCATTTCCACATAAACATTGGTGTTCCTAAGAGGTATTCAATCTAGTAAAGGCCTATTTACTTTCGATCTTCCCTCCTCTGTTGCTAATTTGAACTTCTGATACCTTTCAATGAGAAAAAAATTCTCTATTATTAAATGAGCCCCCAAATTATGTTTGAATACCTTTCTTACTCCACCAATGAGAATACTTGGTGTGTGCTTTTTGTTAGAATTTTAATAGTTATACAAGATCTTAAAACATTTAGGATTATAGCATCATAACCATATGCAGTAGGATCGTTGAAAGAAAGACAAGCATAGCAACACAAAAAGAACACAGAGATTTATCCTAGGAAACCGCGAGGGAGAAAAAACTTCTTTAGTATAGATTATGTCAACAAGTGCAATGCCAAACTAAAATAAACCCCACAGATAACAACTTCTTCCCTTCTCCAACGATCCTCCTCTTCTCTCTCATGCGCACTTGCTTGAGTGTGAGGTGTGTCCAAATGGGAGGAGCACCCTCTCTATTTATACTCATCAAGTGAGTGACCAAATAACCTAACTGGGTCGACTTGTTGCTCTAAACAGGGTTGACTTACCTAGGGAGACTCAAAATAACATTTATATAATATTCTTATGGGTACTATTGACTCGACTTACAACAGAAGGGTTACATTGATTCTTTCAAACATTTATATAACCAAGTACATCAATAACATCTCCCGAAGGAGGTACAAAATAATACAATAAAAGTACAATAAGAATATCTTCTGAAGTTACATTCTTCAACACTCCCTCTTAACAAGGAAGGTATTCTTTTGTCACAGTCGTCATCCCTGGACATCATCACTAGTTCTCGTCACTCGACACTGGACATCATCGCTAGACATCATCATTGGACATCATCACTAGATCTCATCATAGGAAATCATCACTGGATATCAACTCTGGACATCATCACTGGATCTCGTCACTAGATATCATCACTGCTACTGTAACTTGGTTCTCGGGCCATTGACTTGTGACATCTCTCAAATATATACATCATCAAAAGTTCTATAGAGCTAGCACTTTTTCATGATGGATGTAAGCCTAGATCCACTCTAGGACTTCAACTTCCTGGTAACTGACTAGGTGCCTCTTGGTAACTGACCAAGTACCTCCATTCTCAAAGAATGGCTCTCATCCCTAAGCTGAGCTTCAGTCCCATACTGAATCCACTTCCTAGTAACTGACCAGGTGCCTCTTGATAACTAGCCAAGTACCTCCATTCTCAAAGAATGGCTCTCAGCCCTAGGCTGAGCTTCACTTCCAGACTAAATCCACTTCTTGGTAAATGACCAAGTGCCTCTTGGTAACTGACCAAGCGCCTCCATTCTCCCAGAGAATGGCCATTAACCCTAGGTTGACCATGTTGGGATCTTCCCTTGGTGATACGACCAGTCATACTGGGATCCACCCTCGGAGATACCACCAACCATACTGGGATCTACCCTCAGTGATGCCACCAACCATGTTAGGATCTACCCTTGGTGAAACAACCAGCATCCTCTCTCACCCTAGTCCATCGGGGAATCAACATGCCTCAATTCAACCCTGTTAGGATATTTAGACACTTAGGAGTTAGTTAAGATCAACTTGTGTAATATATCTGTTAGGTAAAAGTGTGTTTCTTTAGTATGCATTTGTAAATATTCTAATCCGACGGTCACAATATGTTCTAGACATAGAGTGATCCGACAGTTCAACTTCTCTTAGATCATACCTACCATTGATCCGTGGATTAACATCCAATTGGTATATGATCTCTATTTAAAGAGCATAGAGGGTCCTTGGCTAGTTGATCGATTATGAGAAGCTCATGTAACTTTCTTTTTTTTGCATAATAAATTGCTCCAAATAGCTATTTGGATGGGGCCGTGGACTGTTTCTCTCTCGAAGGTTTTAACCACGTGACAAACATCGGTGTGTTGATCTGTGATCTATTTGTGTGAAGCGATTGCTCAAGGTGTTCGGTCTTTTGGGAGTACCCTGTGTACCCGAACATGGTATCAGAGCGTGTATGAAGAGTCGCTTTCGTTTTTTATCAAGATTTGGAACCGGTGTTGCCGAAACTTTGAAAGGGTTTCTGGTTCTGGATTTTCTGTGCATTTGTGGCCTGTGGGAGCTGTTCCATTACGTCCGGAGCGCCGTTTCCATTGAGAAATAGTTTTTGTTTCATCGAAAACTGTTTCCGTTTGTTCCAGAAACACCCATTTCGACAAATTTGAAGGTATAATGTTACAGTGACGGATTTGTTTTCTATTTAAATCTCTCATATTTTATCAGTCTTATTATTAGATCTTTTTTGTTTTAGTCTCGGACTGTTTCCTTCCCTGGCTGCGTATGCTCTTTGCCGTGCACCTTGCTCAATCGCGGCGAATCAGAAACAGTGAGGGAAAGTTTTTTTTCTTGTCTTCTCGGCTACGTATGCTCTTTGTCGTGCACCTTGTGCGATCACGGCAAATCAGAAACAGCGATAAAACTTGAAAACGTAGACTTTTCGGGTTAGCTAACCAAGATCTAACACCATTATGTGGAAAAAAAAAATTTGTTTTTGTTTGTTTTTTTGTTTGTTTGTGATTTGCAGGAAAAGAAAGCAAGCACAGAGAATGAGAGAGAAGAGTACAAAAAAAAAACCCTTCCTTTTTCCATTCTTTTACATACCTATTAAACTTAACTCACTTGGTCCAAAGTTGTTTTATTCCTTAATAGCTCTTGAGTTCAAGTCTTATTAAGCTACTTTTTAGTGCATGCAATTTCTATTTTCAAGTTACTTTATTGTAAAAGTGCATCTCACATAAATAAAATAAAATAAAAAGTGAGTCACTTAAGTCTTTTAATTTATTGCCGCACTATTTAAAAGTCACATTATTGTAAAAGTGAACATCACTTATTCTACAAAAGTGATTCACTTCAAAGCAACTTTATTGTAAAGTGATTGTCAAAGGTTGATCTTGGGAAGAGGGGGCTTCTTTTTTATAGTTGGTCAAGTTAATATCTGCCACGTCACTATTGGGGACATCTTCAACATTTTCTTTGATCAAGCATAACTTCATCATCCAGAATCAGTTTTCAGTGCCATTTTTTTTTAAACCGCATATTTTTTCGAGCTCTTTGCATCCAGACAGTTAGTTTATGTTCTTTCATCCATTATTTTACAGTATGGCCGCCGCTTGTGATATTATACTTACAAGTTCTAACTATTTCTCATGGAAATCTCGTATGGAGGATGTTCTACGAAGTAGGGGACTTTTCAGGATAACCTCAAGGAAATAAACAGAATCCACTGATGATGATAAGAAAATTAAATGGGCAAATAGATGTGATGAAGCTCGTTGATTGATTGGGATGCCAATCTCTATTGATTTGCGATTCCACATATCTAGAAATGATGAACCTGATATAGCTTGGGAAAAGTTGGAATCTGTGTTTGGTAAACACAATGAAATTCGGGGTCATCAACTTGAGAATGAGTTGATTTCCTTGAATCCAAATGATTTTTCATGCATTCAAGTCTATTTATCTAAGTATAAAACTCTTAGATTCTTATGTGCAGAATGCAAGATTAAGAAAAAAGACAAACAATGTATTTATCATATTATTTCCAAACTTGGACCTGCATATTCTGTTTTTGTATCTACATTCTACTCCATGAAAGAATCATTGACTGCAACTAGCTATCAAGAGCCTAGCCTTGAATCCTTTTGTGATTCCTTAATTAGAAAACAAGATAAGCTCATTCATCTTGGAATAATTAACAATGCAGATACATCTGGGAAAGCCTTATTGTCCCAACAGAAAGAAAAGTCTAAGCCTCTCAAGAAACAAGATTTCCGCAATAATAAGCCAAACAACAAGGGTCCCAAACCCTCTCAGTCAGCTCCTTCTTTAAAAAATGACAAAGGATCCAAGCAAAAAGGAAAGAAGACTGAGTGTCATTGCAATTTTTGTGGGAAAGATAATCATGATGAATCTAAGTGTTTTCAGAAGATGGCAGCCTTCGAAGCAACAATGAAGAAGCACCACATCAGCCTAGATTCGTCTTCAGAATCTACCTCTCATAGACATGCACTTTGTGCTTCTAGTTACTCTTATACTGCATCTTCTTCTTCTACTTCAAATAAATGGCTCATTGATTCTGGAGCATCTTATCATATGGCTAAGGACCAGGCCATCTTTTCTACTATGCATGAATGTAATACCAAACAAATATTTGTTGGTGATGATAGATCTCCAAGTGTTGTAGGATCTGGAATAGTTCCAGTAGAAAATGGTCATTTCAGTGATGTACTATGTGTTCCAAAAATTTCCTGCAATTTGTTATCAGTCTATCAAATTACTAATTCAGGTGAAGGTAAAACTGTGACGTTTACACCTCACCAAGTTGTAATCAAGGATTTTAAAAATCCTCAAAATGTCCTTGCTACTGGAACTATTGATGATATTACCAGGTTGTACAAATTTTACAAATTTTACAATTTTGATAACTTGAGCAAACTTTGGCATGAGCGATTTGGTCACTTAAATTACCACTCATTGCAACAACTATGTAAAGACAATATGGTGACTAGTTTTCCAATGGTATCTTGCAAGGATGGTGTTTGTTCCGGTTGTCTACTCGAAAAACATCATCGGGACAGTTTTGACAAACGTGCCTCTTGGCATGCCTTGGTTCCCTTGGAGCTTGTGCATAGTGACTTGTGTGGTCCTCTTCCATCTGCTTCCTTTTCTGGTTTCAAAAATTTCTAAATTTCTTAACTTTCATTGATGACTACTCCAGACGTACTTGGGTTTACTTCTAAAAACTTAAGAGCGAAGTATTTAACATGTTCTTGGCCTGCAAAGCCCTTGTTGAAAAACAATCTAGTCATCAAATTATTAAGTTAAGATCTGACAATGGGGAAGAATATGTTAACAACAAATTCACTACTTTCTGCACTGAACAAGGAATCCAACAACAGCACACTGTTCCATATACACCACAACAAAATGGTGTAGCTGAACGGAAGAACCGCACTTTCAAAGAAATGGCAAATTGTATGATCCAATCTAAGGGACTAAGTCTTCAATATTGGGCTAAGGCCATAAATTGTGCAAATTACATAGTTAATCGCACACCCAATAAGGTTTTACAAGGTATAACACCGGAAGAAACATAGAGTAAAATTAAACCAAATGTAAGTCACTTCCGTGTGTTTGGTTGTGAAGCATGGGCTCACATTCCGAATGAAAAACAGAAAGTATTGCAGCCTAAAAGTGAAAAGTGCATATTTGTTGGATATTCAGAAGATGTAAAAAGTTATAGACTTCTTCAGCCACATTCTCATGATATAATTATTAGAAGAGATGTTAAATTTGATGAAAATCTCTTGGCTTGTGAGCCTAACTTGGCAGGTGTGCCATCTTTGGCCTGCGAGCCTGATTCGGCGATTGTGCCTTCTTCTTCTTCTTCTTCTTCCAACTTCTTTGATAGGTTTCCAACTCCAGTTTCTGATGATGACAGTGAGGATGAAAATCCACCTCCGCCTGCTCATGTTCCTCAAATTGCACCAGCACCAATACTTCCTCGATGGGTCCGTTCAACATGTGAAGCAGCTGGTGATCTTGCCGATGATCCTAGAGATCAAAGTCGAACACGTTCTCAGTTTCAGTGAGCCTCTTCTCTTTTGGCTCAAGTTTCCGAGAATCATGATCCAGAAACTTTTGCAGAAGCTTCAGGAAATCCAGATTGGGATGCAACTATGGATGAAGAATATCGTTCCTTAATGGCGAACGATACTTGGGATCTTGTTCTTCTTCCAAAAGGAAGAAAACTTGTCAGATGTAAATGGGTCTACAGAACTAAGTATGCATCAGATGGAAGTGTTGAAAGACTTAAGGCAAGGTTAGTTGCCAAAGGTTTTTCCCAAGTTGAAGGGATTGACTACAATGAAACCTTTGCTCCTGTTGCAAAAATGAATTCCATCCACCTTGTTCTTTCCCTTGCAGCCTTACATAACTGGGAAGTCCATCAAATGGATGTCAAGTCTGCCTTTTTACATGGTGATTTTCAGGAGGAAATTTACATGGAACAACCTCCTGGATATGTTCAGGATAACTCTAGCCTTGTCTGTCTCCTTAAAAAATCCTTATATGGCCTTAAGCAAGCTCCTATAACTTGGTATGCCAAAATGGATAGCTTTCTCCTTGACACTGGTTTTTCTAGATGCCATTTTGACCCCAATGTCTATACCAAGAAAGTAGGAAACCATCTCATCATACTTGTTCTTTATGTTGATGATCTTATCCTTACTGGTAGTGACCCTAAACTTATAACCCATGTGAAATCCAGTCTTAAGCAAAATTTTGAAATGTCAAACTTAGAACGTTTGCATTATTTTCTTGGTCTCCAAGTCTTGCAAACCAAAGAAGGAATCTTTCTTTCCCAGTCTAAGTATGCTTGTGACCTTCTTCGTCGCTTCCGCATGGAAGATTGTAAACCAGCCCCTTCTCCCTTCCAGTCTGGAGTCAAACTTTCTGCCACTTGTACTTCCCCTGAAGTAGATGCCACCTTGTATCGTCAGCTTGTTGGTAGTCTTTTATACTTGACTCATTCCCATTTTGACCTTTCCTTTGCCGTTGGTCGTGTTGCCCGTTATATGCAAACTCCTCATGAAAGTCACTGGAAAGCAACAAAAAGAATACTTTGATATATTCGAGGTACAATTCAGTTTGGGATTCATTACAGTACAGGGGGGGGAACCTTTGTTGGTTGGTTTCACTAATTCAAATTGGGCCGGCGATCCTGATGATCGAAAGTCTACTGCAGGTTATGTTTTCAATCTGGGATCTGGACCTGTCACTTGGGCTTGTAAGAAACAACAAGCTCTTGCTCTTTCTTCAGTAAAAGCAAAATATCGAGCCGTAGTTAATGCCAGTCAGGAAGCTTTATCGCTTCGACAAATCCTTTCAGAGTTTGGTTTCGAGCAGCAGCAGCCTGCTCCACTTTGGTGCGACAATCAAAGTGCCATCAAGCTTACCAAAGATCCAGTTCTACATCAGCGCAGCAAACACATTGAGCTACACATGCACTTCATCAAAAATCTTGTTCATGATCGTGTTATTGAAGTGCTCTATTGCCCTACAGATGATCAAGTTGTAGACATCTTCACCAAGTCTCTTACAGAAGTGAAGTTTTCTGAACTTCAGTCTATGTTAGGAGTTCAGGAATGTGTCCTTAAGGGGGGATAGGCTCTAATGCCTCCTTCCTTCTCCTAATAGTGTCACTTTTGTAAATCCTTCAATCCTATCCCAAGTTGTTCTTAAGGGGGGATGTTAGGATATTTAGACACTTAGGAGTTAGTTAAGATCAACTTGTGTAATATATCCGTTAGGTAAAAGTGTGTTTCTTTAGTATGCATTAGTATGCATTTGTAAATATTCTAATCCGACGGTCACGATATGTTCTAGACATAGAGTGATCCGACGGTTCAACTTCTCTTAGATCATACCTACCATTGATCCGTGGCTTAACACCCGATTGGTCTGTGATCTCTATTTAAAGAGCTTTATCGCTTCGACAAATCCTTTCAGAGTTTGGTTTTGAGCAGCAGCAGCCTACTCCACTTTGGTGCGACAATCAAAGTGCCATCAAGCTTACCAAAGATCCAGTTCTACATCAGCGCAGCAAACACATTGAGCTACACATGCACTTCATCAAAAATCTTGTTCATGATCGTGTTATTGAAGTGCTCTATTGCCCTACAGATGATCAAGTTGTAGACATCTTCACCAAGTCTCTTACAGAAGCGAAGTTTTCTGAACTTCAGTCTATGTTAGGAGTTCAGGAATGTGTCCTTAAGGGGGGATAGGCTCTAATGCCTCCTTCCTTCTCCTAATAGTGTCACTTTTGTAAAT
>LPNX010445147.1:252867-266866 GCA_001517045.1 Pseudotsuga menziesii
ATGGTTTGCATCTTCCTCATCTTCAAAATCTTCTGAATGACATAGTCCCTCAGTGTTCCACCAAAGCAGACTCCAAAGCCCAACATTCCCAGGCTTCCAACACTCTTTCTCTCTCTTCCTCCTTCAAAATCTTAATTTCTCTTCAAATTGGTTACTTTTAAAGAATCTTATTGCTTAGATTTGTCTCACAAAGAAAATTACATATAGATCTAGTTAGTAAGATCATTTCTTAAGTTTAGATCTCAGTTTCGTTTTGCATATAAAGTCATATTTTAAGAGATCTAACTGAAATTATCCTCTTTTTTGTAAGCATTTTAAGAAAAATTGTAACTTGCTTTTAAGGTAGTTTCCTTTGCTGTACTTTAAAGTTTCATATTCTGCAATAAAAGTGCACATCTCATTGGTTGCCCAAACAGCAAGCCAAGATCCCAAGGAAAGCTTGGTTCCTTTTTTTGCAAAACTAGATTACCCCAACTTAACAAATTTATACTTAGTTTTTTTTCGGTAACTACTGTGGTGACCCAAAACACTTTTAAAGTGTGTTTGGGCACATTTGATTTTAATTGCTCGCTGTTTTTTAGCAGGTCTAACAAAAAAAAGAAGGAGACTCTGCCCAATTTCCGACTCTTGGACGAACCAGAGCTTCCCGGAAGCTTCCCCCACCGCTGTGTTTTAATTCTAACTTGTTACAAGCTTGTTGTAAGCCTTTGGATCCCAGATAACAAGGACCAAAGTGCATCAATTTCAATTTGCTAATATTGTAAATCCTTGCTAATAAAAAGAAAAGGTCCTTTCGACTAATAAAAAGAAAAGGTCCTTTCAAACCTCTTTCGAGCCTATTCACCATCCCCCCTGGGGGGGTTTGCGTCCGTGTCTTTTTTTGCTTTTCGCTCCTTTTTTTTTTGCAATCTAGCGTAGTTCTAATCTGCAGGGTAGTATACTTTGATTTATTATCAATTCCATATTCCATATCTAAGGTTTCAAAGTAATTTAATACTTACCCCACGACTTCCCAATTGACCCGAAAGGGGAAAGAGATGCGTGGTAGGACTAATTAGAGAACCGACATTGTGTATCTTGGTTTTCTTTTTTATCAACTGTTTCTTCAGTTTCAATAAAATTAACCCCTCCTTGATTCCCCGATTGAGATCCACTTGGATCGAAAGAGGTTCCTGGAGGGTTTTCTTTTTAACAAGAACACCCATCTCAAAATTTACTAAAATTGACAAGACTCCGGTGTGTATGCTCTACACTTGGCTGCAGTTCATCCGATCAGTCAAGCTGTATCAAAAGCACTTGAGTGACTAGAATAATTAGGATTCACTCTCCCAAATTGACAAACCATCAGGTGAAAATCCAACACCTAGATCAAACCATTACGGTGGCAAAATAACCAAAGGAAGCAGGAACTCCTGAAAAGTGACCTCGAGGCGCCGATCTCTGTTACACCTGCGGGTGCATTATGAACAATAGCCTCAGAGACTCCATTCAGCCCACATATTCCTTGCGGGTAGCTGTGACAGTTTAGTTTTGGACATACTCCAAGTACTCTCGGGTATATCTGGAGTCCCCCCCCCCTTTCGCCTAATTTTAATCAACTCATATTTCACATTAACTTAAAACGTACCAAGAGGCAATCGCAAAACATTCACTCCAAGCACATGCAAGTACATTGATTATCTTTTGACTCCATTTTAAGGCACTGGTTATTTTCTTGCTATATATATATATATATATATTGTCTCAGCATTGTGCTTTCATGCGCTCTTTTTGTATCTTGTCATCTATGGTTGTTTATGGTTAAATTTCAGACTCCTAAGTAACTCATTCAGTTTAACATCACCATACTAAATAATTTTGCCTTAGTAACTTAATAGGGTCTACCCCCCTTGGCTTCGTTAGGAGTTGAGCCTAAACGGAGAAGTCAAGAACAAGGTGACAGCCTTGACTCGAGACTTGCCCCCAAGGACACACCGAGTGGCTTGAATATTTTTGCCACGTGACCCAGGTGTGTGAAAGGCGGCAACACAATCCAACATCTCGAACCTCTTCAAGATCTCAACCGCATATTTTCCTTGGATAAGGAAAATCTCCTCTAGATTCTACCACACCTCTAATTCCAAGAATCGTGCCAAGATTCTCAAACTCTGAGATCTACTGTATTCACTCCCTCTAAAGCGGAGCACCATCCTCCCTTTGCATGTTGTACTCTTTGCATCGGGACATTATGCACTGGAGTAACTGGTAGCCTCCTCTGTTGATGTCATTGATCTTTTTTGTATCCATCTATGTCATCTCTCAAGGTCACTGGATACCAAGATCGTCCATCTCGAACTTTGTTGTAAGTTCCTCTTGCACCCATCTATGAGCTTCTCGTCCTTTGTAGGCTTCCATCTTCAACCTTGTAGCAAAGGTTGAGATCTCCATCACTCTAGGTGATCCTCAAGCTCCTCATGTAGTTGTATGTGCTATCCCATGGATTCCTTCTGAGCTCATACGAAGCTTTTTGCGCACATGTGGTTCTTGGTAGAGAATCCCGAGTCCTGGAGGTTGCTCAATATGTACTTCTACTTCACTGAAGAAGTATGTCTGCTTAATGGAGCAAACGTCTCGCCATAATTGACTCTCCCTCTTTCTGAGAGAAACCACGAACCTTGCTTTGTATTTCTCGACGCTTCCATCTGATACATGCTTGATCTTGTAGATCCTCTTGGAAGACACTACAGACTTTCCTTCAGGTCTCAGAACCTCATCCCATACACCATTCTTCATGATCGACTGGTACTCTTCGATCATAGCATCATTCCACTCTTTCTTCTCAACTGCTTCTTCAAAGCTAGAAGACTTTGCATCAATGATGTCACGCATCAGTGCCACATAACTGGAGTGTGTCTGAGGTCTCTTGCTTTCTTTGGAAGTCTCGTCTGGAGCACCATACTTCTCTGCATCTTGGATGATCTCTTGTGCCCAAGCTAGTCTTTTCTTGTGGGTGTTCACCTTTCGAGGTGGATCTAGCAGTCTCTGTGGCTTGATCATATTATGATCATCATGTTCTTCTGAAGTCCCCTCTTCTATAACTGTGTCGCTAACTCTAGGAGCTTCAGGTTCTTCTTCATGTGTTTCATCTAAGTAAATCTGCTTTGAGTGTTATAGTTGAACCATCATTACTTGTTCTTCATCATTCTTCTCTTGTAGGTGATTGCACACGATCTTTCGGTAACTTTCTAGATGCCTTCCATCTCTACTAGAACATGATTAAGAGCATGCACTACTCTCAACATGTCAGCAAAGAGGTTTCATTCTAGATAAGTAGCAATGGAATGTTATACAACACCATAGGCCACTTACCCATCACAGGCATATTAGTAGTATGCCAATGCAAACACTTTAACATAAATATGTACACAACTAAACAATATCATTTAAGTAACTAGATATACAGGAAATGATAATTCAAATACTTATCTTCGTTTGTTTGGTAGACTACCTCTTGATCTTTGTCTCCTTGCAGAAATTACCGGAGTCTCTCACAGTTGCTCTACTCCATCGTCTGATTCTAAGCAACTTTGTTTGGCTTGCTCATGATCGACAATGTTGATTCAAGTCTTCTACACCATAGATCATTTGGAATTGTGCACTAGTGTTGAATCTGTGTGTCCCTTCTTCATTCACGACCGCATCTGTTCTTATCCAATGCTGAAATGGATAAGAGATTCTTCCATGGAGCATGATCTTCATCTTCATAGGTTGAATCCTTCTAAATTAAAGTATATGTTCTTCATCACTTGAGGAATCTTCCCTTGCTTTCTTCTCAGCTAGTTCATCATCTTCGGTGGCATGAGCATGATAGGGCTTGTTTGTCTTCTATCAATCGAGCTTCTTCTTGTGTACATTCCTCCCATAGCCTGCTGAATTTGGTGAGCTTCGTTCTGGCACAAATTCCTTGAATAAAAGATTCCCATGATCTTGGGAGACCATTCAAGGTGGTCATCACCACTTCTGCTTCTTCAACATTGTCTTCAACAACTTCTAGTTATTCCTTGATCTGGGAGACCCTTGTGAAGCAAGATTGAATGCATTTTGAACTTTGCATCTTCACGCCCTTAAGTTGAGTCCTCAAGATCATCTTCCCATTGATATTCTTTCCTTCATACAAGCTGGTCAATGCATCAAACATCTCCTTGGGAGTCTTCAAGGATGATACATGTGGGATCAAATGGTCCTTGATAGAGTCTGCAATGATCCTCTTGGATTTGACCAGGTTTTTCTTATGCTTAGCTTTGTCCTCATCTCCCTCTGGATCTACAACTTCTTCTTTGACATAGTTCTCCAAGTCATGCTTTTCTAGTATAAGAGGTACTCTATACTTCCATGCCCAGAAGTTCTTAGCTCCTTCAAGCTTGTCCTCAAGCTTGGTACTATTTGTCATCTTGATAAAAGTGAGAACCTCAAATGGAAATAGAGAAAATAGAACTTACCAATGAGAGTGCTTCAACTGGATGCCTGCTCCAAAGCTTTTTTGGAAAACTACTTCTAGTGGACTTAGGATTTGACAGAGAAACCCTAATTTCCAACTTTGGTGACTTGCAAATCTGATTGGATAGAAAGATGTGCCTCCTCAATGTGAGTTGAGCAATATACTCATTTTCCCAAATTTGTGAACAAAACTGTAAAATACTTGATGCCCTAGTTTCTCCAAATTGTTATGTTGAATTTTTCGATCTTAATTATGATGTATCTTTGAAATTTCTGCTCATCAAGGTCTGAAACTTCGTCCTACGGTAGTCTGATCTGTCTTCTGCCCAGCCGCACAGGTTAGAGAAAGATTGGATTCCCCAAGTGGAACTTATGCTAAGTTTCCCAAGGTGACTTGTTTATTGACTGGTTCAGTATAGCAAACTTGTACGGACTGCCACGTGTCACTGTTTCAACTTCGGGTTCTGAAACTCTCACCAAAGAAACTAGAGTCTGTGCACTTTCTAGAACACCTTACTTAATTCGATTTGGATCTTCCTAACCCGAAATATAGCATTTCTCCCTAGGTCACTTGTTTAAAACTAAATTCTGGAAGAGTCTAGAACCCTATTTTGGAAGGATCATATCTCCTGAAGTACAGTGAATCTGAGGCTGAAACTCGCACACAAGGTACATCAATATTTCATCTTCAGCATGTCTGAGTTTCAACACCTGAAACTTTACCAAAATCAAGTTGTAGCGAAAGTTCCCAGATGACTAGATTTTTCCTTTTAGGGTTTCTGGCATGAAGCCCTAATATCCAATAGTTGCAGTTGTAGTAGTGTCACGGCTGCACAAAGACTTCTTTCAAGGCGGCTCTGATACCATGTTAGAATTTTAATGGTAATACAAGATTTTAAAACATTTAGCATTATAACATCATAACCATATGCAATAGGATCACTGAAAGAAAGACAAGCATGGCAACACAAAAAGAACACAGAGATTTATCCTGGGAAACCACAAGGGAGAAAACCCAGCAACTTCTTTAGTATAGATTTTGTCACCGAGTGCAATGCCAAACCAAGATAAACCCCAAAGACAACAACTTCTTCCCTTCTCCAGCTAGGCTCCTCTTCTCTCTCGTGCACACTTACTTGAGTGTGAGGTGTGTCCAAATGAGAGGAGCGCCCTCTCTATTTATACTCATCAAGTGAGTGACCAAATAACCTAACCAGGTTGGCATGTTGCTCTAAACAGGGCCGACTTACCTAGGGAGACTCAAAATAACATTTATATAATATTCTTGTGGGTACTATTGACCCGACTTACAACGGAAGGGTTACATTGATTATTTCAAGTACATTTGCATGACCAAGTACATCAATAACATCTCCCAAAGGAGGTAAAACAATAATACAATAAAAGTACAATAAGAATATCTTCTGAAGTTACATTCTTCAACATTTTGTCAAATTTAATTAGGAGAGAAGCTTTAGTTTGTTTCTTGCTTTTATAGGAGTGACTTCACAATGACTTCACACTCCCAATTTCTATTACCATTGATGTATTGAGCAGTTCCATTGACCTACGTTTGGTTATTTGTTGGACATTTATAGACTTAACTTATCTCATTCAACAAACTTAGCCTTTTACCAAAATGGTGGTGCGTTAGTTTTGTTGTTGTATTCCTCTCTATGGTTGTAGTAGCCATTTTGAAATGGATAGGAATGGAACCCTTGACCTACTTTTGTCTTTTATCATACCTCATTACACTTTTTCATTAGCACTTCATAATCCCACACTAGCTTTATATTATGAACTTTGAAGTAACCTTAACATCAACACTAAACCCACTTTAACTAATTAAACTAAAATTGTCTTTTCAATCATTCACCTAGAGGTGCACCACAAGTTAAGTAGCCTTGTTTTGTTATTTTATCGCATTGTAGCAACACTTGCTTTGGGCAAGAATAGAACAGTAGACCTCAAATTCATAACCCAAATAATGCTACTCAATGCTTTTAAGCATGGTTGTAGTAGATGTCTAGTGAGGAAGCAATTTTGAACCTTGTACCCTTTGTGCACTTTATAATACAACACCAAACTTTATGATATAAAATCACTCTATAAAACCCACGTTGGTGTGTAAAGCAAGGTTGTAAACGTTGTGTCGACAATAATATCGTCAACGGTCCAGAAAACAACTTATAGGCAGCATCGCTGAAAATATCAGCAAACTTCAAAAATATTCCTTTTTTTCAAATTTGTAAACATCTAAAGCAACCCCCTCCCTCAATCCCTTTTATGGGCAAATGTAACAGTGAATAACCCCCCCTGTTCTCAATCCACTGTTTTCGCTCTTCAAATTAAGCAAAAATTCCAAAAATCTCCTGACTCTGTCGATATTTTGCAGATTTCTTTCAATATTTTATGACATTTTGGCGATATTTTCCAATATTTTCAGAATCTCGCTATATTTTCAAAGTGGTAATTTTTTCCAACCATAATATTGCCAAGCTAAGACCATCGTGATATATTGTTGATGTTTTCAACACTGGTATAAAGTCACTTGTAAGACAAAAGTGAACTTTACATTAAATTACATCAAATGTTATTATAAACCCACATGTTATGCTTCAATGCCTTCATGAAAAGTTATATAAATGTGTGTTTAACATGGGTAAGTCAAGGTGGTGCCCCATCACCTCATATCCATTTGTGCACTCTTCATATCAAACCTAAACCCTCTACAGTTTACATTTACATGTGAGTTCATTTTTGGTGGTCCATGAACCTTGATGTTGGCGTTATAGTTGGTGCGCACACAAGATTGTATACACTGCGCACAGGTGGATTTTGAGTAATGTAATAATGTATTAAGTTTATGATTTGCACAGTAGAATATATAGATGACGTGGTAAAGTTTTGTAATATATAGAACAACAGTCTAGTGTTAAAAGATTAGTTAAGAAAGGATCAGGTAGTGAACTAATAGTTAAAAGACAGTTGATAGTTGCTAACTGTCTATAATTTCTTATAAGAACAAAGGCTATGGGATTGTAATAGTTGTTGTTCAGTTGTTATGGGGTCAGTTGATGATTGGCTGTTAATCAGTCACATGAATGAGGCCATAGTGCTGGCTGTAAAAGAGACAATGATTCTATGTAGATGGTGAATCCTTCTTAATACAATGGCTGGACCGATGGATTACTTTTGTTGTGAGTATGATTTGAGTCTGTTATGATATAAATGGATGAATGTATTAGATTTGAGATGTTGAAGTTCTTGTGTATATAATTATGGAATCCTAACATAAATTCAATCTCTGTAAATCTTGTGAGAATCTCGAGTGAGACTTTACCCATCCTTGGGTAATAAAAATGTCGATTCTCGTGAGAATATTGTTGGTATCAGATTTAGAATCTCGCGTCTGATTTTGTGCCAACACTTTATTAATTTGTCACAGTGGTCTAGGAACTGAAAACACAGTCTCACAAAGAATTCAGACAAATATGCATAAAATTGGCAAAATGGTGTTGCAATGGAAGTAGCAGCTCTATATAATCAAATGAAAGAATGATGATACAATACAATGATCATGCTAGATGCATGAATGCCAAGACAATTCGAATTCCCAAGGAGGTCATTCGAATTGAATGAATGAGTCTAGCTTAACTGAATGTAAGCCACAATAAACACTCAAGTTAACCACTGATCAAAACCCTAATTGACTCAACTGAGTCCTAACTGAAGTCAGAGTGCAATAAATGACTAAGTCTAACTGAAAGTAGCTCAGACACATGTCACTGCAAGCCAACCAACAAGTGGTAGCGCATCAATGACTCCAATGAACCCCGATGAGGTTAACTGAAGTGTAACTGACTATCACAAGTGGTTGGAGGCGCCCCTGTTGACTCTAGTTCATTAAATAATCATTAAATAATCAATTTAATGAAAGGAGACGCCTTCACTGCTCTGTTTAACTGATTGTAACCATCAGTTATCAATTAAGTGCATTTATGACACTCAGATCACCTCCATAGTGCTCCAGTTAGCCTCCCCGAATGAAGGAGAAGGCTTAGTTGGCCTCCTTCATTGAAGGTAGGCGTGGGTGTGCTCATGCTAATGTCATACAATGCTCCTCTGATGCCAATTAAGTCAATAAACTTAGGATAGTGGTTTAACTAGGCCAAATTGACCAAAATGAGTGTGTATGGTGGTAAATGTCTCGAACACCCCCCCTTAAGCTATACTCAGGAGAAGTAGAAAACATAAAGTGCATAAAAATGTTAGGGCCCCGACAACAAAGACCATAGGTCACCCTGTACAAAAAGTAACTGCTTATTATAACCGAGGAAACGGGAAAAACCTCATGGTAAAAATACCCCCCCTCAAACTAAGCAGTAAATCAAGAAACTTTTGGTTCTTCTATGCAGTAGCATCCTGAAACTGTGCATGTGAACCTCTGAATCCAAACTAAATGAATATGTCTAGAGAAATCTTCCTCTTTGGAAGAAGAAGAATGTGCTCAAATGAATCAGGAACATAGGCAGCTGCAGGATGAAAATTGGACCCATGTAGAGCAACTGAAATCAACTGATAAGAGAGCAAAAGTGCTTGAGGATTCGAACCATGTGTGGAACACTCAAGAAACTGATATGTTGCAGCCTTGAACAGCAAACCATGAGTGGTCAAATCAGCCCCAACTCTTAGGTGCAAGTGTCCAAGCGGAAGCAGAATGTCTTTCTCTTTACTAGTTCCGTGAGGAGATGAGCATGTGACCAAAGGTAGAGAAGCCCTGGGACTGTGGAGAGCGAATGCTTGAGCTCCATAATCTTATATAGCTTCAGAAATAGCTAATGATTCACAAAATAAAATATCAGCAACCCCATAAGAGAAAACTAACACCAAACCCCCAGCAGCAAAATTGAAGAAGAATTGCGGTACTTGATTTTTCACACCGAAGTTGGTGAGAGTAGCTTCAAGGAGTACTGAAAGCTCTTGGATTTTAAAATTTGAACCAAATAATATCAGATCAGAAAGTAAATTAGATCCAAATAGGTTCACAACAGATCCAAAACTGTGAAATGAAATCAAATCCCCGGCAGCAGTTTCGAAGGAGACTTGCGGTACTTGTTTCTTCACACCATTGATGAGAACAGCTACAAGCAGTATTGAAGGTTTATGAACTTGAAATTTTGAACCAAGAAATATCAAATCAGATCCAAATAAGATCATATCAGATCCAATAAGGTTCATATCAGATCCAAAAGTATGGTCAACCGAGACGATGGATGCACAATTGTCTTTTTCTTCAAAATTCTGAATTTTGGTGCATGCAATCCTGCAGGAATTTGCTGGAAAATCTAGATCATGGGGAGCGATCTAATCACTCTTGTAATCTGATATTTTTTCCAAAATATCCAAGGTATTACATATTTGCACACCAGCAGCAACATTAGAGGGAGAAAAATCAAATTTCTCTTCACTTTCGGAAGCAATTACTGGCAAATTTTACACAGAATTCAAAGAAAAATCACTGGTGAATGTTTGCATGGAAGTGGAGCAGTGTTTTTCTTCAATATCAGAGATTCGAATGTCTTCTTCTGTTTCATCCATATGAGGAGATGAGATATCAAAGATCTCACAAACTTCAGGAGCATCAAGAGAAGGAGTCACTGCAAGGAGACTTTCTTCAATTCGAATTGACTATGTAGTAGATTCTGCTTCTTCTTCATCTTGAACAACTTCATCAGAGAGAGTAGAGGCTGAGAATTTTGAGTAAAGAACTCTTGTGGTGCTGGATGTGATCTCCAAAGTGCTATTATGATCCTCATTGTGCTTGCCAAAGGTTCTGTCCAATTTTGTCCAGAGATCCTTTGGGTATTCAGCAAACCAATAAGGTAGCGCAAGCTAGGAGTAAGGGCCAAACATATTGCTCCAAAAGCTCTATCACCATCATTTAGCCAGTCATTCTCATAAGACTCTTTTTCAAGTCCAATAGACACCTCATAGAGACCTCGTCTCTTCAGAGATGCAATCATCTTCAACTTCAATTCTGAATAGCTTGTGAATGGGGTGAGAAGAGGAACTGATGAGTCCATTCGAAGTTGTACCTGTTAAAACCTGCAAATCACAACAAAAGGGCCACCGTAAGGTCGGACAACCTGCACATTTTAGGCTTTCATCACACCCAGCATAATTGATCAAGCAAGCTTGACCAATAATTTCCTTACTTGGGGTATTAAGTGGTAAGCCTTGGCTTTTGGTGCAATGCTGGAATTTTTGAGCTTTGCTCAATTTTCATGCAAGATCTGTCAAAAACCTTGTTTTTTAGAGATCTGAGCTTCGTCCCGCCGTGAACTCTGATACCATATTAATTTGTCACAGTGGTCTAGGAACTGAAAACACAGTCTCACAAAGAATTCAAACAAATATGCATAAAATTGGCAAAATGGTGCTGCAATGGGAGTAGCAGCTCTGTATAATCAAATGAAAGAATGATGATACAATACAATGATCATGCCAGATGCATGAATGCCAAGACAATTCGAATTCCCAAGGAGGTCATTCGAATTGAATGAGTGAGTCTAACTTAACTGAATGTAAGCCACAGTAAACACTCAAGTTAACCACTGATCAAAACCCTGATTGACTCAACTGAGTCCTAACTGAAGTCGGAGTGCAATAAATGACTGAGTCTAACTGAAAGTAGCTCAGACACATGTCACTGCAAGCCAACCAACAAGTGGTAGCGCATCAATGACTCCAATGAGCCCCGATGAGGTTAACTGAAGTGTAACTGACCATCAGAAGTGGTTGGAGGCGCCCCTGTTGACTCTAGTTCATTAAATAATCATTAAATAATCAATTTAAGGAAAGGAGGCGCCTTCACTGCTCTGTTTAACTGATTGTAACCATCAGTTATCAATTAAGTGCATTTATGACACTCAGATCACCCTCGGAGTGCTCCAGTTAGCCTCCCTGAATGAAGTAGAGGGCTTAGTTGGCCTCCTTCACTGAAGGTAGGCGTGGGTGTGCTCATGCTGATGTCAAACAATGCTCCTCTGATGCCTGTTACCACCTAAGTTGTACTTAGTGGTTTTTTATCAAGTGAGCCTGGTGAACCGGACAAGTATAACTTGTTCGGACTTCAAAAGACCTTCAGAAGTACTTCTGGGAAGTGCTTGTTGTACTATATCACATGTTCATACCCCATGGAGAAATTGTAATAAATGTTCTAGCATGATAGTGTCTATAAAAGACTCGGTCTCTTAGACTTTATTTGTTAATCCGATCAGCCCAGGGTGTTTTTTCCTTGGTTAATATTGGTTGTTGAATAAACAGCTGATAATTTCTGAGTTTTTCACTCAATACCTCCAAAGTTGGGGTGGTCGGCTTGGCATTTAGGCCTATTGAGGTTATTAGAGTCTATGTGTCAATGTATAAACATGCTAGGCATCATGGTCGAGTCATATGAACATGTCTAAGTCCCCCTAGGTTTTTTCAATTTTTTAATTTTTCAGTGGTTTTTATTAAAATTTAATTTTTCCAAAACTTAAGCTATTTTTTAATAATTTAATTGGAAAAATTGGTTTTGTAATAAAAGTGGGCCAAATAATCAGTTTCACTCATGTAGGTGCTCATTTTCAAGCTAAGAGCACCATGTAAACCCATGGACCCATTTTTTTCAGGTTTTGAGTGATATTTCATCACTTAGGTCATAAAACCAAAAAAATCAATTATTGATTATTTTAATTAATAAATTGATGAATAATGGAGCAAATCCAAAATCCTATATCAGTGGACTCTCAGCCGATTTGATTGAAATCAGTCAGATTTGAACCAGATTGACTGGATCTGACAAATCCTTGACTGAAGGAGGTGATCTGGATAGATCCAGAGTTGATCTTCAGCATCCTTTATGGGGAATTGCGCCCTCTCTCTCTCCTTCACACGTGTGGGCTCTCCTGGAAGCTTTGTGGATTGATGTGTCAATCTGTGGGTTGATGTGTCAGCTCAATCAGCCCCCCGATTGACAAGTAGGCTCAGTTCAACTTCATATCAGCATTGATGGACTCTCCTTCAGCTGCAGTGGTCTGTCTCCTTGGGATTTGCGCCCCCTGGGCTGGATCTCCTATTTTTTGTATAAATAAAGCTCAGGCTGCCTCTTCCAAGCTAGTTAGAGTTGGATTGAGGAGCTATTGTTGTTGTAATACTGTGTAATATCTTTTGTTGTTGGAATAAAGTGAAGCTTTGGAGGCCAAATCTATGTAATGCTTTTATATGTGTGGATTTAACATTGTCTTGCAGCTTTTTACCATTGGCTTTCTCTCAATTTATGCATCTAAATCCTGTCTGGCTTAATGATTCAGCTGAATCAATAGGAGTATAGTTGGGCAAGTAAGATTACTTCCTTTTCAATATCTCATAGTATATATGCTTAAAGATTCAAATCATACATGTTTAAATAAGTTTATTTGCATGTAATCCCTCTCTTTTTGCATATATTTCTATCCAGATCTCATAAGGTTTTGTGCAGGATTGTTTGTTAGTTTTCAAGTAATAGGGGTTGGACGAACTGTGGATCTAGATTGACTCCACTGGGCATCCGACTGTTTTGTGAAGGCATTGTCCCTTGGCATTCCACTAACTAGTCTTCTTTGCAGATCCATTCCCCGGCAACAAGCACTCTTCCTTTCCTCTTCCTCCTTCAAATTTCTTCAAAATCAGTCCGGTTACTTGTTTTGCAGCTTTAAATTTGTTTAGATCTATCAATTTCAGAGTTCATCTTACATAGATCTTGCTGCCTTAAAGCTCATAAAACTAGATCTCATTCCTAAAGAAATTTTTACAAGCATTCTAGATCTAGTTTTAGGGAAAATTGTCATTTTTCAAGGCTGTGAAAGTAGATCTAAAGCTTGTTGAATGCATGGTTGTTTCCTTAGAATCTAAAAAGTTATATTCAGCAATTTAAGTGCTTCATATTGGCTGCCCCCAAATCAGGCCAAGATCCCAAGCAAAGCTTGCTTTCCTTGGTTTTTTTTCCGTTTCTTTAAAAACTAGTTTTAACTTAGAATTTTTGGGTAAAAAGCTATGTTGCACAAGTTTCTGGAACGTGGGAACTTAGGGAACGTGGGTACGAGTGTCGGATACATCTAGAAGTTTCCCCCAAATTTGCAGGAAACGGCACGTTGGGAACGTCAATAATATATATTAAAAAAATATAAAAAATAATAATTAAAAAACATGAAAAGAGAAGAAACCTATGAAACCGGATTCGCTGTACCCCCCCTTCATGTCCCGTGGGGAACGAATCGGACACGATTCGTGTCCGACACGAAGGGGATTCGACCTTCGGTCGAATCCGAAATCGGGACACGATTTGTCCATCGAATCGAACACGATTTTGGAGCGAATCGCGATTTTAGGACACGAACTCCCAAAACAGGACACGTAACCCGCGGAAATACACAGTCCGGTTCACTTAAAATCAACTTTTTGTCTTTTTATTTGTCATTTGGAAGGAAGCAAATCATTG
>LPNX010445147.1:272397-287115 GCA_001517045.1 Pseudotsuga menziesii
CAGAATGAAGTTTCTTGAAGAAATTTCCTTGCTTGGATAACCTGCAATACAAACTATGCCTGAAAAAATTGTATTTCTAGAGATGAACACCTAATACTTCCTGCAAAACACTTTGTGAGAAATATTAGATCATTCACAAAAAAGAATAAAAATACTTCTATTCTTTAATCTCTCCACAAAACACTTTGTGGAGAGCTAACTAGAAAATAATAACCAATGCAAACGAAATAAGTACAAGGTTACCTCAATGAATATAGATCATGAAAAGCTGCAGCACAATATTCCTCCAAAGAATTTTATTAAATAGCCCAGCTTGGGCAAAACTTCAATACAATGTAGCAAGAATATGAGAGAAGAAGGAGAATTCCGGCAGCATAACAATAGCATAAGAGATGGTTAATAATGAGGGAGTGATACCCTCATTATATAGATGAGATAATCCCCAACTCTTTAATGATAAACGGTTGAGATTAAACTAGATCTAGGGTTTAATCTCACCCATTAGATCTAGGTATTTGGCCTTTCTATTTTTCTCAATTAATCTCCACCATTAGATTAATTTTTAATCAAAGGCTGGGAAGCTTAATCCATGTTTCCAATAATAATAGCCTTTGGATCTAAGTCAAAGACTAAATTAACACCATTAGATGGGCTTTTGTTAAAAAAAAAAAATCATAGAGAAGGCCCACTTAGGCGCCCCTCTAAATATAGTGGAGAATCCCCAACTAATAGCAAAACGTGGGCAAATGTAGCGCCCCTCTAAATATGGTTAAAACTCCAAACAATGTGCAAAACGTGGGCAAATGTAGCGCCCTCTTCCAAACAATGTAGCGCCCAACTAAGTGAGCTAGCGCTCCTCTATATTTGGCCGCGTCCTCATATTTAGCATTGACTTTGGGTACAACGTGGGTCCCCTCTTTATTAGTGTGCCCTCCACTAAAACGTGGGCCCTTTTCCAATAAAAACGTGGCTCCTTTCCATGTAGGCGCCACCTCTAACTTTAGCGTGGTTCTCTTTTATGCTAACGCTACCTCTACATGGGAGTGGGCCCTTCCTTTAGCGCTCCTCTTGAATGAATATGCGCCCACCTCTAAAATTAGCGTGGGTCTCTTCTTTGATAGCACCTCCTCAATGTATAGCGTGGGCTTCATTATATGATAGAGCTTCCATTAAATTTTAGCGTGGGCCCTTTATATGGTAACGCCTCCAAAGTATAGTCTCCATTTTTGTAACTAGCGCTCCCACTTAGTATAGTGTAGCGCCCCATCAAATATGGTGATTTGTCCACCCATTACAGTTTAGGCTTAGACTTTAGCTCTAATAATAAATTTTTTCCTCTGACTTAGGATAAAATTTAAATTCACCTTAGATAAAAAATTTCAATTTAATTTTTAAATTTTCCTAGGATTGACTTTAGGAAAAAATAAAAATAACTTGAAATTTTTAATATCTAGGCCATGGGGGGTTAAAAACTTTGGAGTAAGTTCTCCTAGGCTTAGAAACACCCATACCAATTTACCATGGCATTTCTTGATTTTTTACTTCAAAATTAAGAAATGTGAATTTTGACTTAGGGAATTTAATTAATCCCCTAGGAAAAATAGACCTTGCTTAAGCAAAAATGGTCTATCTCCTTAACCACTCATCAGAATGACATGAGACTCGAAGCAGTGGTTTAGGGGGTTTCATAGCAATTTATCTTTGCATTCACAGCCCCTATTACAAAACGCCATGATTGAGCAATTACATTATCACATCAAAATTGAGTTAATTAATCACCATGGGGTGAAATTAATTAACTAGAAAAAATAATTAAAAATACAACAACAACACGAAACTCCGCAAGACTCTATACAGATGTCTAGCATGGTCATGAATCACACTTTGAAGCCTTAGCCACCTCATGGAATTGATTGGTAGAACGCCCGTCACCACTTTGGAGGATTTTGAGTGAAAACCAAACCGATTAAACTCGTTTGTTCAACAAGGTCAATTGGAAAGGGAAAAACACTCGATGAGGGGACTTCCCTAACAACCCGTTCCATGGTGTGGCATCCATATCACATGACCCATACTAGCACATTAAATTACATTAATTTTCCTACGCAGGGGAGTGGACATTTCGTTTTACAAAGGGGCAATAGCCCTGCAGAAGTGAAAAATCCTCAGATTTTTCTAAGGTACAAACATGTACATCCTCGTGTACATGGAGTTGCCACCTAGTCGAAATAGGTGGGCAACAGGGTGCATTATGAACAATAGCCTCAGAGACTCCATTCAGCCCACATATTCCTTGCGGGTAGCCGTCACGGTTTAGTTTTAGACATACTTCAAGTACCCCCTGGGTATATCTGGAGTCCCCTCGCCTAAGTCAAATTACTCATCTTCTTACATTAATTTAAAATTAACCAAGATACAATTGCACAACATTCATTTGAGCACTTGCAAGCACACTTAATTGTTTTTTGACTCCATTTTCAAGGCACTGGTCAACTCTTTATTTCTTTCAATCTATATGTGATTGGGTGTCATTTTCGTGCTTACTTGTGATTATCTTATCATGTTATTTGTTGTTTACAATTGTTAAATCGAAACTCCTAAAAAACTTACTCTTTAATACCATCATCATACTAGATAATTTTTCCTTAGTAACTTAATAGGGTCTACCCCCTTTGGCTTCGTTAGGAGTTGAGCCTAAACGGAGTCAAGAACAAGGTGATAGCCTTGACTCGAGACTTGCCCCCAAGGACACACCGAGTGGCTTGAAGATTTATGCCACGTAACCTAGGTGTGTGAAAGGCGGCAACACTTTTTTGCGCCGTTGCCGGGGATAAATCTTTTTATTCCCGAGTACGACTTTTGTTTTCTTCTTTTTTGTTTTTGCTTTGTTTGATGAATGCTTAGAGTAGATCTTTAATTTTCATCTGGCGACTCCACTGACCTTTTTCAGTTTTTTTTTTTTACAAAGAAAAGCAAAAAATATTTTTGTGAGAGTTCTTAAATGTATATTTTTATTCTCACATGGCGACTCCATTGAAGGGATCAAACCCTTGTTTCTCACAAAACTTTTTGAAATTGATTGTGTGTAGGTGATCCCACATAACAATGAAATTTAAGGCTCAACTCCATTTTTCAGTTCCAAACATTCTCCATGATCACTTATTCTTGATATGGATATTAAAAGAATAGAAGTTGCTGCTCGAGCTTCCTATGATTGTCCTCCCATTGATTTCTCTAAGGTCCCTGGCTTTCCTAATCGTCTCATTAGTGAAATGACATCTACTTCCCTTCCATGCTTTCGAGGGGATGATAATGATCATTCCGCCAGATTCCATGTTATAATTTTTCTGTCACGTATGAGTCAAAACAACATTCAACATGAGGATCATATGATGGCAATGTTTGCTCATTCTCTGCAAGGGGACGCTTCATGTTGGCTTCATGAGTGTTTTCCTGAGAAAACTATTACCTCCCTTCCAAATTTCTTCGAAATATTTTTGAAGCAGTGACATTATGATGGAAATGATATTGAATCTTTCAATGCTAAATCATTCATTAATACCAGTTTGAGGTACTTCTTTCCTTGGAAAGAGTTTCATACAGAGTACCCTAAGATATCTAGTATCAACATGGTGTACAACAACCAACATTCAGAAATCCATTATGATCCCATCGAATATGTGCATGAAGAGCCATTAATTGAAAAAATTGTTGAAGACCCTCCTCATGTAACATCAACAGAGAGTAGTGATGATTGGGAATGCTTTCATGATTATTTTAGTGATGATGATCATATTTGTACTCCAAATCTACCTAAGGATGAAATCATTGCAGAATATTATAGTGAAACTTATGACGAAAACCGTAATGTGCATGATGGGACTCCTATATGTTCTCCATATAATGATGACAGTCTGGAAGATTTATTGCCTTGTTCCCATTTCTTTGAAGAAGATGAGTATGAAAATGAGGACAAGTATAACTTGGATCATGATACAAGTGACGAAGACTCCCTTATGTCCGACAAAGATGTTAAAGAGGAGTCTTGGACATTCATGGAAAATCCTATCTATGAGGAAAATAATGAACCAGAAACTTTGGATGGTTTTGTTGATTCTCCTGTCTATGGCATATCTGAAGGAGAGAACATGGACCTTGTGGCCTTGGAAAATTTTGATACAGAAAAGGAGCATGCAGTATATCCATATGATCAGTCTGAGCCATATATCACTATCAGTAATGAAGACAAAGAGAACTTGATATCAGAATGTAATATCAGCAATGGAGAATCCATCACATCTGACATAGATGGCGATGATGACTATTGGAATTTTTGTGAATATATTATTAAGAATCCCATCTATTCTATATCCAGCAAGGGCAGTGTCTATTTAGAAATTTGTGGAAGTCCAATTCACTATACTTCCACAGAGGGAAGCATGGATCTGGAGACCTGGGAAAATCCTAGTATGGAAGAGGAGCATTCAAAACTCTTATATGATCACTCAGAGTCATATCATTCAGAGCCGTACAAAGGTATCAATAATGAAGACATTGAGAAGCAGTGTTGTGAAAAGACAGATGTGATGTAGTTAATGGAATATCAGTCTCAGCTATCATCTTCACATATAGAGTTTCCTTATGATTTGGAGCCGCTTGGGGCTTATACAATGAGTTATCATCCGATAAGCCTTGATAATCAGTATGATGGTGTAGTCAATCTGCCTCATCCCTCTGATTTGTATATCAACCCTATCCAGTCATGGATAGAAGCAGCTTGGGCAAGCACATACCAGTTTGGGAAGAAATTTGATGAAGTATTATATTCTTATGATCTCCCATCCATCCCGCCCATTCTGAATCATCACGCAGGTTTGCACTTTCTGAATAAGGTATCCTTTACTTTGGCTGGTAACCAAAGACAAGGAAATTTCTTTTTATGTTGATAAAATACCTAGGTGGTTACATTGGATTTCTGATTACACTTAACCCTTTTTTTATATCATGCTTAGAGTAGGAAAATAAGCTCCTTGAAAGAGAGCATTTACTTTCTGCATTTCTATTTTATACTTAGCTATAATAAAACTTTGCTTCTTTTAGTTAGTTACATGTATTTTGTTTAAATAAATCAGCTTAATGGTTCATTTGGTTTTTTATAAAACTTGTGCTACTGAGGTTTTTCTTTTCAAGTTGAGATGCTTTTACAAGGTATATAAACCAGAGATTCTGGTGTTCTCATATCCTCTCCTTACCTTAAAGACCATATCGAGCACACGTCCCACAGTTGGAGCCAGAATGTTACCACCTAAGTTGTACTTAGTGGTTTTTTATCAAGTGAGCCTGGTGACCCGGACAAGCATAACTTGTTCGGACTTCAGAAGACCTTCGGAAGTACTTCTGAGAAGTGCTTGTTGTACTATATCACATGTTCATACCCCATGGGGGAATTGTAATAAATGTTCTAGCATTATAGTGTCTGTAAAAGACTCGGTCTCTTAGACTTTATTTGTCAATCCGATCAGCCCAGGGTGTTTTTTCCCTTGGTTATTATTGGTTGTTGAATAAACGGCTGATAATTTCTGAGTTTTTCACTCAATACCTCCAAAGTTGGGGTGGTCGGCTTGGCATTTAGGCCTATTGAGGTTATTAGAGTCTATGTGTCAATGTATAAACATGCTAAGCATCATGGTCGAGTCATATGAACATGTCTAAGTCCCACTAGGTTTTTTCAATTTTTTAATTTTTTAATTTTTTTAGTGGTTTTTATTAAAATTTAATTTTTCCAAAACTTAGGCTATTTTTTAATAGTTTAATTGGAAAATTTGGTTTTGTAATAAAAGTGGGCCAAATAATCAGTTTCAGTCATGTAGGTGCTCATTTTCAAGCTAAGAGCACCATGTAAACCCATGGACCCACTTTTTTCAAGTTTTGTGTGATTTTTCATCACTCAGGTCATAAAACCAAAAAAATCAATTATTGATTATTTTAATTAATAAATTGATGAATAATGGAGCAAATCCAAAATCCTAGATCAGTGGATTCTCAGCCGATTTGATTGAAATCAGTCAGATCTGAACCAGATTGAATGGATCTGACAAATCCTTGACTAAAGGAGGTGATCTGGACAGATCCAGAGTTGATCTTCAGCATCCTTTATGGAGAATTGCGCCCTCTCTCTCACCTCCACATGTGTGGGCTCTCCTGGAAGCTCTGTGGATTGATGTGTCAGTCTGTGGGTTCATGTGTCAGCTCAATCAGCCGCCCGATTGATAAGTAGGCTCAGTTCAACTTCATATCAGCATTGATGGACTCCCCTTCAGCTGCAGTGGTCTGTCTCCTTGGGATTTGCGCCCCCCTGGGCTAAATCTCCTATTTTTTGTATAAATAAAGCTCAGGCTGCCTCTTCCAAGCTAGTTAGAGTTGGATTGAGGAGCTATTGTTGTTGTAATACTGTGTAATATCTTTTGCTATTGGAATAAAGTGAAGCTTTGATGGCCAAATTTGTGTAATGCTTTTATATGTGTGGATTTAACATTGTCTTGCAGCTTTTTACCGTTGGCTTTCTCTCAATTTTTGCATCTGAATCCTGTCTAGCTTAATGATTCAGCTGAATCAATAGGAGTATAGCTGGGCAAGTAAGATTACTTGCTTTTCAATATCTCATAGTATATATGCTTACAGATTCAGATCATACATGTTTAAATAAGTTTATTTGCATGTAATCCCTCTCTTTCTGCATATATTTCTATCCAGATCTCATAAGGTTTTGTGCAAGATTGTTTGTTAGTTTTCAGGTAATAGGGGTTGGACGAACTGTGGATCTAGATTGACTCCACTGGGCATCCGACTGTTTTGTGAAGGCATTGTCCCTTGGCATTCCACTAACTAGTCTTCTTTGCAGATCCATTCCCCGGCAACAAGCGCTCTTCCTTTCCTCTTCCTCCTTCAAATTTATTCAAAATCAGTCTGGTTACTTGTTTTGCAGCTTTAAATTTGTTTAGATCTATCAATTGCAGAGTTCACCTTATGTAGATCTTGCTGCCTTAAAGCTCATAAAACTAGCTCTCATTCCTAAAGAAATTTTTACAAGCATTCTAGACCTAGTTTTAGGGAAAATTGTCATTTTTCAAGGCTATGAAAGTAGATCTAAAGCTTGCTGAATGCATGGTTGTTTCCTTAGAATCTAAAAAGTTATATTCAGCAATTTAAGTGCTTCATATTGGCTGCCCCCAAAGCAGGCCAAGATCCCAAGCAAAGCTTGCTTTCCTTGGTTCTTTTTCCGTTTCTTTAAAAGCTAGTTTTAACTTAGAATTTTTGGGTAAAAAGTTTGTTCATCCAAAAGTACTTTTGGACATATTTAACTGTGATAAGCTTGTTGGTTTTTAGCAGGTGTAATAGAAAAGAGGAGGAGGCGTTGTGCAGAAATCATTTTTGGACCATTCGAAACCCCCTAGGGAGTCTCCGTCTTCCAAAAATTTCAAATTTTTGCAATTTGTAAACCTTTGGTCTTATTCCATATAAGGACCAAGTGGACTAATTTCAGTTTGCCGATATTGTAATTGCTGCTAATAAAAAGAAAAATCTTTTCGAATAGGCTCGAGGATTTGTGTTTGTGTCATTTTTTACTTTTTGTTCATCTTTTTTCAATCTAGTGTAGTTCTAATCTGCAGGGTAGTATACTTTGACTTATAATCATTGCCATATTCGATATCTGGTGGTTTCAAAGTAATTTTTATACTTACCCCACGAGCCTCCTTTTGAGCCGAAAGGTGAAGAAAGGGTTGTGGTAGTCTAATTAGAAAATTGTGGTTTGCTTATCTGTTTATGCTTCATCTGCTATCATCATTTGTTTTAGTAATCATTATAAAATCAACCCCTCCTTGATTCCCTGATTGAGGTCCACTTGGACCGAAAGAGGTTCCTGGAAGGTTTTCTTTTTAACAAGAACACCTCTTTTAAAATTTACTAAAAATAAAAAAGACTCCAGTGTGTATGCTCTGTAATTGGCTGCGGTTCGTCCAATCAGTCAAGCTGCATCAAAATCACTTGAGTGACTAGAATAATTAGGATTCACTCTCCCCAAATTGACAAACCATCAGGCGAAAATCCAACGCCTCAATCAAACCATTACGGTGGCAAAATACCCAAAGGAAGCGGAAACTCCTGAAAAGTGACCTCGGGGCGCCGATCTCTGTTACACCTTCGGGTGCATTATGAATAACAGCCTCAGAGACTCCATTCAGCCCACATATTCCTTGCGGGTAGCCGTGACGATTTAGTTTTGGACATACTTCAAGTACCCCCTGGGTATTACTAGAGTCCCCTCGCCTAAGTCAAATTACTCATCTTCTTACATTAATTTAAAATTAACCAAGATACAATTGCACAACATTCATTCCAGCACTTGCAAGCACTCTTAATTGTTTTTCAACTCCATTTTCAAGGCACTGGTCAACTGTTTAATTCTTTCAATCTATATGTGATTGGGTGTCATTTTCGTGCTTACTTGTGATTATCTCATCATGTTATTTGTTGTTTACAATTGTTAAATCGAAACTCCTAAAAAACTTACTCTTTAATACCATCATCATACTAAATAATTTTGCCTTAGGAACTTAATAGGGTCTACTCCCCTTGGCTTCGTTAGGAGTTGAGCCTAAACGGAGGAGTCAAGAACAAGGTGACAGCCTTGACTCGAGACTTGCCCCAAGGACACACCGAGTGGCTTGAAGATTTCTACCACATAACCCAGGTGTGTGAAAGGCGGCAACAATGCCAATTAAGTCAATAAAACTTAGGATAGTGGTTTAACTAGGCCAAATTGACCAAAATGAGTGTGTATGGTGGTAAATGTCTCCAACACACTTGACCAATCACCATTTCACGTACCAAGGAGGGCCCCCTTGTGGATTAATTTATGCACACAATGGGATGAATCCCATAGTAGGGGAGGGCTCACGGCACATAACTTTAAGAAGCCCTTCGTTCATTCAAGTTGTCGAGAACAAATTTGGGTCATGGATTGGGTTGATCAAGGTGGTTAATCCACCATTCATGGCCCTCTCCAAAATTAGGCTAGCCCCTAACTCATCCACGTCGCGAACAACCCCCCACCATCCGACGAAGCCGACAAGATGAATTGTCGTCTTTCACTGCAATTTCATGTTTCTTTGAACATCCTCTATCTAGTCAAATTCAACAAAATTTGAGCGTTTTTGGACACTGGAACTTGGCACCTATCGCACAAGGGCCTTCCTCTTGATGATGAGACCTTGCCATTGCAACCTAAAATTGCGAAAACCAAGCACTGTGCATCCTGTGGAAGAGAAAACAATAGCTAAGAATTTCATTTGCTCACTGCAGGAGCTACGATCGATTTCAGACCATGAAATTTAGACATAGCTTAGACCCATGAAGACTTGGACCTCCCTCGGAGGAATTTCAAATAGCAAAGACGGGGAATTTAGTACCGCAAATTTGTGGGCAAAGTGTCTTTGTGAAAACTACACTTGAAATTTTCTCTCATTGTGATGCATTTCAGCCACGAAAAACCAAGACAAATGATCCTCAGGCCGAAACTTAGAAAAGTCTGTGACCGTTCTAGATTCCAGGCACCGAAACTCAATAGATGAACATGTGAGCGTGGTTTATGTTCATGGATTTTTTCCCACTTATATGCTCTACATGGGGTTGAACAAACCATGTCATAAGTAGCCCTTGACCTCATCAACAAACTCCTAAAACAACTTCTCAATTGGTGGACCAGTGAGAGTGAATTGTCAAGCGGAATTTTGAATAGAAAATGCCCAAAAAACCATTAAAATTGTGTGCCTCCTTGGTTCTTGAGATTCATATTGCTCTATCACCTGCATACAAAATCAGAATGGTATCCTGTTAGAAGCAATGCGTACCAGGCACTAAGAGCTTTCCGATGACTGGTTGCATGAAAGTTTTTTATGCCTTTACGATATACTTTGTGTAATAGAACAAGAAACTAGGCACTCTCGTGGGATTTTTTAGTAGCTACTTTTTTGTACTTCTAGAGTTCAGTTTAAATAGTTAGCCCCATGATGATTGGTGACCTTAAAAACACGTCTAAGCCAGTGCTTGCTTTCAAATACATATTTTTGTTGGTATGCATAGTTTGGCCTAAAGTGGGTCCCACTACATTCATGTACCTCTAGAGCTTGGAATTGGATTATGTCAGCTCCATGATGATCGATGACCCTAAAAACCCTATCCAATCCACTCTTTGCACCTAAATTCTTCATTTGGTCAATAAGCATAATTTCACCCAAAGCGAGCCCCACAGGCAAATATTATTTTTCATACTTATAGAGCTCAAAACTGTATTCTATAAGCCATGATGATCAATAACCCCAGTAAACATGACCAATTCTCTCCTTGCATTCAAATATGTTACTTGGCTGATATGCATTATTTAGCCCAAAGTGGGCCTCACAAGCAAGAACCAGTTTTGCGTAGCGAGCCTTTTAAGTTTTAAGTGACAACATTGGCTCCTGTAGTGGGATGGCTCCTCACTCTGAGATGCCAAGGACTAAACACTAGGCTGAGCAGACCAATGACTTAAATCAATTGGGCTCTGGAGTCAAGACAATCATTGGCATGTGGAGTCAAAACAATCACTCTTTGGAAAAATTCTTCTCTTCCTCTCAAATTCACCTTTTTAGAATAGTGCAAACTCTGGTTGAAGAACATAATGGAAAATAAAAACATAGAAAAGACTGAAAGAAAAATGTTGGAAATTGACATAGAAAGCGGGACAAACTACCTAACTTAACCAACAAAGTGGGCCCACTAGATGACATGGCACTGCAATGTCCATGCATGTTAGTTTGAATACAATATTAGACTTTTGCATGAATTTGACTGACATAATGGTGGATGACATTGGGGTTTGGTAGGTAAAATGACAGGACACACATCCCCAAACATAGCTTGGGACAAAACCAAACTTGGAAAATAACTGGGCAAAATAAAAAACATAGTGGACAAGGGTGCAAATGGAAGCAAAAAATGAATAAATACCATATCTCCAAGATTTGATTCGCTGCTCTGTTTTTTTGGAAAGCCTCCATCTATGCTGAAATTGGGTTGCGATAAGGAATGAAATATTTTAAGCACTCAACCCCAAAATCAGATGCAGAGACAGAGCAAGATTTTTGCTTGAATCAGAATAACAAATCCACATATTTCATAGGTTTCCCAAATACAAAATCAGCCCTGCTCTTCTCAATGTCACCACCGTCATCGATGCTGCCATTTAATTCCAAGATTGGAAACGCTAGTGCAAGTGGAATCTGTGCATCATTCCTAGCTTCATATTCAGGGAGCATTCTCTCTTACTGTCATAGCTGTGCCTTCCTCTTCTTCTTCACTATTATGGATGCTTAGGAAATCCTTATGCCCAAACTGTATGCCTCTTCCCCCTTCATAATCATGTTGGGCATTCCTAAGAAAGTCTTCATCGTCATGATCAAGAGTGACCAAAGACATCTCCTTATCTTGAATAGAGCATTGATTAGTTTCTTCATTCCTGTCAAAATCCAGATCTCCCAAGTGCTGAAAACACCTCTCACTATCAATACCATTGATTAGAAAAAAAATGAATAGATTCATCAAGTGATTCACCACTTTCATATTCTTTGAGATGGAAATCACTACCTTCTTGACCTTCAACCTCCAAGTTAAAACCAAAATCTAATGAAGTATGGAAAAGGCCTATATTGACAACAATATCATTCAAAAGAGCAAGAGGTTCATTAAATAAGTCATGAGTTTTATAACTTTTCATTCTTTGCCCATAGTAGAACCTTTTTGTCCATGAAGATAACTTTGTAGCCTTTATCTTCTAAGCCAGCAACTGAGAGGAGATTCTTCTTCAAGCCAGGGACATATAGTATGTCTTCGATATGCAAAACAACCCCTTAGTCAAGTTGAAGTGAAGCTAAGCCAACTTCTTCGATTTTGTAGGTGGTGTCATACCCAAGTTCTACTTGATTAGCGAACTTCTTCTTCCTGTAGCTTGTAAGAGCTTCACGGAATCCTGTCATATGTCTTGAAGCTCCACTATCCACTAACCAAGAGTTAGCACTGTTGGTGATGGATCCTGAGAGAGCAGAGATCAAGTAGCATTCTCTTCTAGATTCTTCTTCTTTGGAAGACTTGGCACTCTTCTTCTTCTTTGGTTCTTCTTCCTCTGTTGTAGATGCTCGGAATCTTCTTTTGAACCTTCTCTTTGGATGCCTGCAGTCCCTGGCATAATGTCCCATCTTATGACAATTAAAGCATTCTATCTTTGATGCATCTAATTGCTTACCTTGTGGCTTCTTTTCTTTCTTCTCCGGAGGGAAGGACTTCTTGAACTTCCTTGTCTTGGCTGTAAGGGCAAGGTTCCCTTCCTTAGCGCCATTTGCTCTGCTTTGAATTTTGCCTTCTTCTTCCAAACAGTCATGCCAAAGTCTATCAAAGTTTGGCTGAGTTTCACGTCCACTTACAACAGCCAGAAAGGTTTCCCAAGAACTAGGAAGACCATTGAAAACAGTTTGTACAAGATCATCATCATCTACAGGGACACCAATGGCAGAAAGTTGATCTCTTACCTGGGCAATTTTTGTGAAGAAGGGGGCCACACCTTCATCTTTTTCCATCTTTAATGTACGAAGCCTCTTCTTCAGTACTCTCTTCTGACTGGGCGCTTTCTTCTCATATAGATTTGTCAAGGTGTCAAAACATTCTTTGGCAATCTTCAGTGGTGTTAAGGCAGGCATAAAGGTCTCCTTAACTGAGTCATAGATGATTCTTCTTGCCTTGGCTTGCTTCTTCTTAAAGGCCATCCTTCCTGCATTAGATGTAGGTTCTTCCATATCATTGATGACCAAATCATCAGGATCATTTTCTTCTAAGGTGGCCATAAGCCTTGCTTTCCATGAATTGCAGTTGGCTAACCCTTCAAGTCTTTCCTCTGGTCTGAAGGTGTTGGAAGTCATCTCCGATCAATAAGTCTGTTATCTCAGTCTGCAATTGTCACAATGTCTATGGAGGCCACAGTGGTCTGCTCAATCACTGTAAACTTAACATGCAAAGCTTTGATACCATGTTGAAATTTAACATGTGTATGATATTTTTTAAATTTGCAAACTATAAGAGAGATAGTACTTGAGATTTTAACAGCAATAGATCATATGCAACAGTAAAACAATCATCCACACAATTGAACACAAGGTTTTTCACGGAGAAACCTTTTAAGGACAAAAACCCCAAAGCATTAATAATTCATCCTCTAAATGAGATGACTGAGTTTGTACGTGAGCAGAGATAATTTGATCACATAACTCTGAGATGAATGTAGATAAAGTTTACCCAATAGACTGTGCTCTTCCAGTCTATACAAAAATTGGATCTGTGAAAGCCCTAGTAGGCTCACAATTTACTGTTGTTGCCATGACTGTTGCTGCCACATGGACTGTACTTGTTACTGCCACATGGACTATACCTGCTACTGCCACGTGGACTGTACCTGATGTTGCCACCGAGGACTAGGAAAAGGCCTGTCGGTGCCTCGTGACTGCTGCACCTGTAGCCTGCCCTTCACCGTGAGTGTTTATTGTTGCCACCGAGGTCTGTTGGTGGCCCTAGAAACTACCCGTGGACTGTTTCTACCACAGTCTGCCCCCACCATGACTCTTGCTACTACCCTGTGACTACCCCTCACCACCGTGACTATAGGTAGCCCTAGCGGGCTTACCACGAACAGTTGCCACCACTTTGTGACTGCTCCTCCTATAGAAAACCCCCACCGAGAGTTGTATGTATGTAGGGCAGCCCTAACAGGGCTCGGGTGCTTGTAAAAGGCCCTAAAAAAATGTAGCAAAACCCTAGCTGTTTAGGGTCACATGGAGTGAACAGCGAAGAAGAGAGAGGAGGTACAAGTGTTGCTTAGGGCTACGATCTTCACACCAACAGAGATTATGATTTGACTTGGAGCAGTGATGATCTTCAATGATGATGATAAAGTAAGCTGAAGTGCTTCTTTATGTATATTCCATCAAACATAGAATGCTTCCACATAATTAGGAAGTTGACATTAGGGCTTTCATTCTTTTTCATCTTTGACCATTGACTTTTAATGTTTTGTGGTTCATTGGTCTTTTGGTATTTGTCTTTGAGCCACTTGGTCCTTCGTTTGATGGTCACTTGGACCAATACAAGTTGTGCTAGCGTTTCTTGGTCCTTCAAGTGATTTTGTGACCACAACAAGCCATCTCAAGAGTTCTACAAGGTCTCCATGGTCCATTGATGCCCACTCAAAGTACATCTTCATAAATAAGGAGGATTATTAAATGCTTTATCTCAATCTCCTCGTTGCCACTTGTTACCACCTAAGTTGTACTTAGTGGTTTTTATCAAGTGAGCCCGGTGAACCGGACAGGGTTAACTTGTTCGGACTTCAAAAGACCTGTGGAAGTACTTCTGGGAAGTGTTTGTTGTATCATATCACATGTTCATACCCCATGGGGGAATTGTAATAAATGTTCTAGCATGATAGTGTCTGTAAAAGACTCGATCTCTTAGACTTTATTTGTCAATCCGGTCAGCCCAAGGTGTTTTTTCCCTTGGTTATTATTGGTTGTTGAACAAACGACTAATAATTTCTGAGTTTTTCACTCCATACCTCCAAAGTTGGGGTGGTCGGCT
>LPNX010445162.1:5595-31779 GCA_001517045.1 Pseudotsuga menziesii
CATTTACAACAGAGGGATAGACCGAAAAGGTTTGTATAGAAGAATTTCACTCCAACAAAATGGTTCAAAAGATGAAGAATCAGAGGGAGGAATGGAAGTGAAATGTGGATAGACTTTAACAATCTTGTCACACAAGTTTTGTTTCCATGGATTTTTTTTCCTATTAGGCGAGAAAGACCAACAACAAGCAGCTTCAAGCAGAGTTGGATGTTTAAGAGCAATGGGTCTTTGCATGTAAGCAAAAATGAAGGGGGGCGTTGCAGGGGTATTATTAGTGTCATTAGAAACACGACGCAAGACAGCCTGGCTCACGTTTAGGGAAAAGAAGTGATGGATACAAAGCAAAAGAGGAAGTTTTTGCAGCATGTGACACATTTCTTGTGTACTAATGTCTCTTTCTGCAACTATTTGTGCAAGAAATTGTTTGAATATTGGTTGAAGAATTGGGCTATCACTTGGGGCAGCATGTGCAAGGTGAGAGAGAATGGCATGGTAGGTTTCTGATTTTGGCTCTACTTTTGATGCATACTTTGAAATGTATTTGAGAACAACATGTTTACAAAGAACAAGTTGGCAATCAACATTAGCCCTCCATATTGAAAGCATGGTAGGGTTGTGAATATTTAGAAGGGGATCATTTCTTGCAGGATTGTAGGTTTTCTGTCCATTTGGATCAATGAATAATGAAGAAGTAGCTTGTAGCTCATATGGAAAACCATAGCGACATAAACAGATTTTCCTTTTTTACGAAGGCAAGTTGACTCTGAATATTTGGTGTGCCTTTGAACAAAATTGACAAGTTCTTCATAGTCAACTGAGTAATTTTATGCAAATATCGATGGTGATGCAAGACTGCATGGATCATTTGTAGTAGAATGGTGTGAATCAAATGTGGAAAACTGAGAATTACGAGGATTCCAAGCTGTCACATGTGTGTCAAAAAAAGAATTTGCAGCTTCAACTGCAACATTATCTTCCCAATCTAACGTGTCCATATTTGGTGCATTTGCCAACCAAATAAAACCATGAATGTGTGTGGATCCTCTATGCTGCCATTCATATCTACATGGGAGTAAAAAGCATATATTAGAAATAAATTGTATAAAGTAAAAAATACATAGAGAAAAATAGGAAGGAATAGATGGTATAATACCTGCACCAATAATCGGTTATATGAAAACCTTTTTGAAGCACCTCTTCAAGAAATGTTTTGAATTTGTTGTGCATGTATTGTGATGTAATATGTGGATTTGATATGATGCTGTGAACCTTCCATTGATAAGCTTGAGCTGCACCATTAGGATGTTTAGCAGGCATTAGAGCATGCAAATCTGGCCATTTTGTGTCAGCTGCACTAAGGGTGAAGAAGAACGTTGGTGTACCTTATTGATTGATCATATTTGTCAGTTCAGCTCTACTTTTGTTCCAATATGAACATGTTCCACGTAATGAAGAGCCAAATCTTGCGACCCGCTCACCAATTTTATCATTCGGCATGTCTTGCAATTGGTTGAGAAGATCACGTAGTTTGGGAGGTAGTGTATCTTCAAGAATTTTTTTGACAAAAACAGAGACAGTAGCATTACTTCGATGACACATAATTAGATTGTATATGTAGTATCGAAAGCAAGGATGTTGGGCAAATATGTTGTCATGATAGCGAATAAGGTGAAGTGCATATTCGTGTATATCAACTTGATGAATGCATGGTTGTAATAGCATTGTTGTACCTATGGGAAACAAAGTTGGAAAAGCCATGGAAAGAAGGCCTTATGTGTTGTACTCATTGATAGGGGACATTTCTATAGGGGGGCAATCAATGGATGGTGGTAGTGGGATATTTGGTATGTGTAACAACTGTCTAATTTATTCAACCTCAATTCTAGCATTAGTTTGTGTTGAAATAAATGACAAGGATTCTAATTTATAGGGTTCAAATGAATTTGGTGGTTCATTTGTACAGGACAAGCTTTACTGATGAGATAATGTAGCATTGCTATTAAGATGTGGAATCAAAGGTGAAATGTCTACTGAAATAAGAGGAAAAGAAGCTAATGCAATTGGGTTGATTTGTACATCCTTGTAGTATGGGTCATTTGCCATTTTGAATTGAAGGGCAACAAGAACATGTGTTCGACTAACAAAAAGTTCACATGGTTTGTTTGTGGAATTGCATTTCCGAACAACGAGGATGTCGAGTTCTGATACTAAATGTGGTAGGTATGTGGAAATGTTTGAAATGTCTTGGGGGAAGAAAATAGTATGACCAAAGTATTTATATTGACCACCACAAGCCTGTGTCACTTGCAAGATTAGGTTAGCACGACTAATGAGCATCTCTTCAACCTGTGTAAGTACTGCAAGGATAATTGGTTGGTTTCCTGGATCCATATTGTTTTCCAATGAAAAGTGATGCCTTTTTCGTTCTAGAATACAACGTGAACAAGCGTACGCTTCATGGAAATTTTTTGTTACAATACCAGGGTAACATTCTTTGCAAATCGAGCAGACATGCATATCGGCTAGTTGGTCCATTTTTTTACGAAATCCTTGATGTGCATCATTGAGGTGGTTGTTCAATGGATTTGGCAAAGGAGATGGAAGTGACATTGAGTGGAGAGGTTCTGCAAGAGAATTTGAAGAAGACATATGCACACGCAGACGAGCAGCCATGTAAAGAAGACGTTGTTTCTTGTTATTTTGATCTATGTTTTGTGCATATAAAACTCTTCTTCGTGCATTAGCTTGTTCCTTGTCATGATTTGGCATAATGCCTACAAGAAAATTGTAAACTTGTTAAACACCTAGAATCTTTGATTGTTGGTAGCGACACATTTTGTATATGTATTAACTAGAAACTATGTGGATATAAAGCAGAAGATAAAAAACAAATGTTAATTCATTGCATATGGGGAAGTAAGAATGTAGCTTAAAATAATATAATTGGAGTAAATTTTGTTTTTCAAGTTGTAACTTGATAATTGTAAGAAAACGGCAATATAGAAGAACAAAGTGTAGTGTGAGAAAGTATATATATATAAAAAGTAACTGTAATTATTGTTATGTATAGAGTAATCAAAAGTTGTGCATTTTATAAAAAACAGGATAGTAAAATAGTATTGTGTTTAAAAACTACCGTATAGGTTTTTTCACCAATTTGCATAAGAAATGGTAAGTGATAGCTTGTACATTGGAAGTATGAGACTGCAAGAAAGTGGTGCTATAAGAGAGTTTAAAAAATACCCTACTATGTTGAACAATGAAACAAGGAGTTAAAATTGACAATTGAAAGCATTCATTATAAACAATGAAGAATGGTTAAGTATCAAGTTGAAAACACGTCTATATTTATGTGTCCATCTAAAATTGTTGTTTATGCATTTTCAACCATGACAATTACAACTTTTAGGCATGCAACTCCGCAGAAGGTCTCTGTTCTAACTGAAAGAGTAAGAAGTAATTTTTTGTTGCAGATCCTCTACACTATTTCATCAAGTGATGTTGTTTCAGTTGAGAGAAGACACAGATCCTTTGCAGAAATTCCCATGAGTTGGTTTGTAGCATCATCAAATACTATCACACCATGAAGGTATCCAGTAACATCTTCCAAGTCAACCTTTAGTATATATCGGTAGTCACATTCAAGAAAATCTCCATCACATTTAGCACAATGCCAAATGTCTCCAACTTTGTGAGAAATATTTTTCATGCATTGTATTCCATTAACAAAAAGAGGGCATGTAAGGAAATAAAAGTCATCCATGCTAACATGTGTGATGGTTGCTACAAGAGAGTACCAAACAAATTTTTCAGATGATTGAAGATTTTGTAGGTCATTGATGGTAATTCCTTTACGAGAACTAGAGTGAGAGGCATTGAACTTTCAGCTCAACGATGGTGATGCTGAATGAAATCCATTTTCATGAAACCAGTTTAGTGTTGGAAATAGTTCCAACATTTTTTCCATTAAAATCTGTAACATGGCCACCTTTGATTGCTACAGCTGGAGGCGTAGGTAAACCACGGAGGTTGGCAAGCTTGGCCCCTTCAATTTGGCAATGCTCTCCCCAAATTGTTATGTCAATACTATAGCCTGACATGTCACGGAGTCCAATAGTGCGCCTAACGGTCTCAACACCATCTCGTTTTTGTATCGTGGATGTTGGAGAAACCGAAATGACAAGGCCAACAAGGTCCACCATGGAATTGACAGGTATATTTTGTATCTCTTGAATAGTTTTAAAGTTAAAGCAAAAAAAAGGGATTAAGGGGTAGTCATTTAAGCATGGTTGGATGGTTGAGGAGGAACCTAGGAAAATCTCATTATGGCTTTTCAAATGGTTGAAAATTGGATTGGATGCTTTCACTATGCCATTTGATACTATGTACACTATTCCTATATCTATTTGGTCATACACTATTCCGATTGAACTTACACCAAGGAGGAATATTGAGATTTGGGGTGTACCAAGATCTATGCTTTTTTATCTCTACCTATGAGCATGAGACAAGTAATGTCGAGATTGATTCTATGGTAGTTGTTCAAAATTTGAAATAAACATTAATAGAATAATTTGTGTCCTCTTAATCTACTACACAGTTTATAGATTGATATATCATTCACTATCCCACAACCTGCATCCTGCAATTGCGGGATGCGGGATATGGGATTACAAAATCATATTTCATTCACCACCCGCATCCCACAATTGTGGGATGCAGGATTACAAAATAGCGTGATGCACGATTACAAAAATGCGGGTTGTGGGATTACAAAATAGCGAAGTTTTATTTTCCTTTCCGCAATGCGCAATCCTGAAAAATGCGGGTTGCGGGTTGCGGAAACACAAAACAAAAATATTAAATCAAACTACATAGTAAAAAGCCGAAAGTGCAAAGGAAAAACCAGAATATCCTGGAATTGCGGGATGAAGGATTACAAAAATGCGGGATGCGGGCATACAAAATAGGGTAATTTTATTTTTCCCTTTCCACATTTCACAATCCCGAAAATTGCGGGTTGCGGAAACACACAAGAAAAATATTAAACCAAACCACAAGGTAAAAAGCCGAAACCTGAATACTATTTTTGTCTAAGAAATTTTTATGATAAAAAATCGTCGGTGACCTCTGCAGGATTCAACCGTTTGGAACGTGCTTGTAAAACTCCAGTTTACTATTTAGTCTAGTTTAGCCCAGTTTACGATTACAAAATAGCATAATATAACTATGGACCGCTGGTGTCTTGCAAATTTAAAGAAGCTGGAAACTGTAAAGTGTAAATGAAGCGCACCAAATTCAATATGTGGCTACCTTCAGGTGTGTTTATATGCAGAAAGAAAATGCATTTGGCAATTGTGGATTTCGAGTTACTTTCAGGTAAAAATGTATTGAATTTTTTATTGTCGAGAAAAAAATAAAATGAGGCAATACATAAATAACTAATAATCGGACAAAACAGCAATAACAACAAAACAAAGCAAGGGTGTTTGACCATCTCATGGAACACCCTTGCTTTCTTTGGTTGAACTAAAACAAAGCAAGGATTATGTCATTCTGTAAAACAAAATACATAAATAACTAATAATCAGATAAAGCAACAATAACAGGAAAACAAAGCAAGGGTGTTTGACCATCTCATAATCAAACTAAATGAAACTGGGTAAAAATTTAGGCAGACTAAAGGAATACCTGCAAATTTAAAGAAACTGCAAACTGTGAAGTGTAAATGAAGTGCACCAAAATCAATATGCAGTTACCTGAAGGTCTATTTATATGTGCAAAGCAAAGGTGGTGCAACAACAAATGCGGCAAATGCAGTATTGCAACAAGATTTTGAAGATCGCCATAAGCTGAGCAAAGATGAAGATATTGACCCATGTCTGAATCATATGACAAGCTTTCTTGCATTAATTGAGCAACAATGCATTGATGAAACATTAATTCCAGTGAATGAAGGGACATGGGCAAAGTGTATTCAATTCAGTGAAGCACCAGTAAAATGGAAGCTCGACCAAATTGTGAGCGTAAATACATAAAACTCGTCGAGAATAGCGTAGGCTAAACCCACAAAAAATGGTGAACCGAAACTCGGCAAAATCGTCAGCAATGATTTTGACAAATCGTTATAAATGAACCCCGGGGAAGGACAGTAAAATCCTGTACATAAAATTGCCAGGACTGGTGGTTTAGGACAACAGATGGAAGAGTAGAGAATACACGCAATCCATCTGTCAGGAAAACACACTAAACACCAACTACAAAGAACAACCCGCAACTGGCAATCAATCCATCAATCCATTCACATGCAGCAACGGCTGTAACACAAAGGACACTACCGGTCTACGGGACATAAGGTCGCGAATCGAGATTGCAGAATTGGGGTCCCAACTAAGATGCAACAGAAAAAAATGCTAAACACCAACTCCAAAGAACGACCTGCAACTGGCAATCAATCCATCAATCCATTCACGTGTAGCAACAGTCGTAACATAGAGGACACCAGCGGTATACGGGACAGAAGTTCGCCAATCAAGATTGCAGAATAGGGGACTCGACTAAAATGCAGAAGAAAAAAAAATATGATTGATCAACACAACACTTGTCTAGGATCCATACGCTAATCTGACGTGACACCTATCGAAGTGTAAATGGTCAGGGAGACGAGGAATATTCCAAGACTACGTCTCCATAGGGAAAATTCCTTCAGCGTAAAAATTCATATATTAAATTGAAAATTATAAAAAAATAAAAATAATAGTATTTGGTAAACTTATAAGGACTTAATTGGATTTGAACTTGTGACTTATAACCCTTAGGCTAAAGTTGTTTCCATACATATGTAAAAACAAAGTCCAAATTATTTTCAAATGCAAGAGGAAAGATCAACATATTTTGCACGTAGAAATCCATAATAATCAACATAAGAGATTCCCTTGCCTGCATTGGATTAATGTAGGGAAATAGGATTCCCCAAGGGTCTGTATTACACATAATGGAACATCTTTCCTAGTATTGTTTAGGGTTGAGAGGGGAGAGCGTGCCTAGTTAAAGATGAATTGTTGTGCCTAGAGGGATTATATTGGTATTTCCTTTGTTTGAATACTATGGATTGGTTCACATGAGAGATTTCAAAGCTAACAAGTGGGAATTTGCCTTTGTGATCTCATAGCTTTGCCTTGGGGTCAGCCTCTACAATAGGGTGCCTATGGTTAGGTGGAAAAATATTTTTTTGCATCCAAGTTGGTCTTGATGGAAGAAATAATATGTTGTATATGGTGCCCTAATGACCAGCAAACGTGGATTTGGGCATACTACATAGTGGTGTTAGAAGTTAGCTTACAACATTGGGTTGTTATGGGCATAAAATTTGTCAAGAGTAATTCCTTCTCTAAACATTATGTATGGTATATTGCTACTATAACAAAAGAATGGATGGTTACAATGGAAAGAATGTGAATAAGGAAGTTCCATGTCTTTACCTCAAGGAAAATTGGCTGAATGTTCAACTCAGAAAATCTCCCTCAAGGAACAACTTAGGCATCGATTCTATTTCCATTTCATCATAGTCTTTGTTCGAGCCTACTACTAATGCCTTAGAGAAATTGTGAAATCCCACACTATGAACTTTCACATTCTATAATATACAATTGAGAGTATGGTAATACAACAATGCTTACTTCCACACTATGTACTACACAGTATATACATGATAACTAGGAAGGGGGCGATGATGCTTACATTCACATTCCACACTCCTTAGCCAAGGATGGATACCATAGAAGAAAAATTCCAATAGATCTACCCTCCACATTGTGGTAAGAAGAGTGTTGTAACCACATCCAACGTGTTTGTTACAACCATTTCCATTGCTATAATGGAAATGAGAAGTAGTAACTCTCGATCTTATCACTTGCTTACCAAGAATAGTGAGGAAACATGACCCCATGGTGATGGTGTGACAAGCATAGATAACTCCAATGCTTGATGATTTTGCATTAAAATGAATCTCTTACTAATACATGGAGGAATGACCTTTGGATTTCATCTTCCAAGAGGCCATTTTCATCCTCTATGACTCCACATTTCTTAAGTAACAACCTATTTTAACTAATATTTACAATGAATCATAATCCCTAAGGATTAGTTTCATAAACCCCCCTCCCCCTAATTAGAAGGGGATTTTGTGAGTCCAAGCATCTTTTTGAACTTTTCAATCTTTTTCCTTCCAAACGATTTGGTGAAGATGTTTGCAATCTACTCACTTGTGGAACAATGTATCAAATGAATGGTCTTAGCCTCTACATTATGTCAAATCATATGGTACTTCATGTTGATGTGCTTTGTTCGATCATAGAATCTAGGATCCTTGAACAACTTGATTGTAGAAGTGTTGTCAATTAGAATTGGAGTAGCATTCTCTTGTTTCTCCTGCAATTCCTCTAGTATCTTCATGAGCCACACAATTTCCTTTGTTGCTTTTGCAGTTGCCACATATTTTTCCTCTATAAACGAATCTATTGGAATGGACTATTTGTGTGATATCCAAGAAATAAGTGTCGATCCAAGACTCATGAGGTATCTTGAAGTAGACACTCTATTCTCCTTATCACCATCATTTTTTGAATATGAATATCCAACTATTTTGAAGTCATCCACCTTAGAGCATTTGAGTTTAAATTCTTGAGTCCCCTTCAAGTATCATAGAGCTCTCTTTGTAGCACACAAATGTCCTTCACAATGTTTTTTCATGAATATGGAAAGGATTCCAACTTTGCAAATTAAATATTGAGTCTAGTAGTGGTAAGGTAGATAAAATTCCCCACAAGTTGTTTGTGTTTGGTTGCACCCTCGAATTCAATCCCCTTTTGATGTTAGCTTCAAATTCTATTCCATTGGAGTAATGAGAGGATTGCATTCATTAATGTTAAACTTGTTCAATATTTCTCCAATGTACTTCTTTTGGGAGATGAATATATACTTAAGATTCAGAGTCACTTCAATGCCCAAGTAGTAGTGAATATGTCTCGTGTCAATTATCTCAAAAATTCTCTTCAACTCTTTCTTTATGGATGCAATGTAGCTTTCATTGTTCCCTGTCATCAACATATCATCTACAATATACACTACAAGATACATAATAGTTTTGCCAACTTTTTTTACAAACAAAGTTGTTTCATCAAGATTAAAGTATTTGAAATTCAATTAAATATGTTTGGTTAGCTTTTCATACCATGAACAAGGTGATTTTTCAAGCTATACAAAGACTTAATGATCTTGCATACCTTTTGTTCTTGTCCCTTCACAACAAAACCTTTTGGTTGAGAAATGAAGGCATTCTCTTTCAAGTATCCATTCAAGAATGTAGTATTCCATTCCATTTAATGAACATTACACCCATTATGTGCAACCAAAGCCAATAGAGTACGACCGATATCCCATTTTGTTGTGGGAAAAAAAGTTTCCTCATAGTTTATGTCTTCCTTTATGCAAAACGTTTTTCCACAAGATGTTCCTTACGCTTGTCAAGTGAGCCATCTACTTTTATCATGTTCTTGTCAACTCACTTGCAACTAATTGGTTTGGTTCCATACAGAGGGTCCATCGAATTCCATGTCCCATTCTTGATGAGAACATAATATTCATTCTACATAGCTTATTTCCACACATCATAAGAAACAACTTTTTCAAAAGAAGTTGGTTCATGGTTATCATGTAAATTAAAATCATAGTCATATGAAACATTCATATCATGATCTACAACACCTCCATCTTCTTGTCTTTTCAAACTTCTAATTCCTATCTTTCCAACCTCATCAAGATGAATACCTACAAGTGTCTTCATGACCAACTTTGGAAATTTCTATGAGGGTCCAGGTTGCTCAGTCAATGATGCTTCATTATCTTGAAGGGTCAATATTCCATTCCTCTCAATCACATTATCCAATTGAATCTCATGTTCTAGTGAAGTTCCAGGAAATTTTTCATGAGGGGGATGCGGTGATGCAAAAGGAGATTCCAAAATTTGATTTAATATAGGGGATCCCCCCTTCAAGATGTGGAATATCATTGTCAAATTCATGATATGTCTTTATATGGGTAAATTTATCTAGACGATCAAGTTGCATCTCCACAAACTTGCCATTTTTATTCATTTCAAGAAAAATCACATCTCCATAAAGAATAAAGTTTTTATTTACCTCATTGTATATACTATATTCCTTGGTGATGTTTGAATACCCCAAGAAGATGCAATTTTGACTCATTGCCACAAGTTTGTTTCTATGCTCCTTAGGAATTAAAGCATAATAGGTGGAACCAAAGACACTAAGATGCCTCATTAAAGGAATGTGTCCATACCGCATTTCCTATGGACTCTTGTTGTCAAGAGAATGAGATTTACTTCTATTTCTTAAATATAATGCACACAAAATTGCATCACCCCAAAATCATCAATTTCACATTCTTGAAAAATAGCATGGACTATTCCATATTCAAGAGCGTCATGTTCATTCCTTCTGCTACACCATTTTTTTGAGGATTATATGGAACAATGGTTTGATGCATAATCCCATGTTGATGAAGATAGTTTTCAAATTCATTAGAAGTATATTATTTTCTATTATCAATATGAAGAGTACCAATATGAGATCGTGCTTCATTTTCAATTCATGTATGAAAATTTTTAAATGTTAAAACTGCCTCATATTTATGCTTCAATAAATAAACCCAACACATCATTATGTAACCATTAATAAAAGTCATGATATATTTATTATTATTTGCAGAAGCAACACACATGGGACCACACAAGCCTTGGCTCTCAATAATTTATCTCCCCTCTCTCTCACTTGTGCGAATGCAATTATTTTCACTTAGTTTCTAGATCTTGTATGACAATAGCAGAATTTCATAAGGTATTAGAGAAAGCTTAAAGCAAAGCAAGAGCACATAGTTTATGCAAGTAGAATATAGATCTTAGATGGTGAGGGGTTAGTAGGTTCTAGTCGGGATAAAGATCTTGATTGTTATTCTATAGGTTTCAATGATTTTATGCATGAGGCATCACTATAGGAATATGTTTACAAAGAGGAAGCGGAAGTTAAATACAAGTAGGTTGATACCCCTTCCAATGAGCCCATATCTATAGCAATTCATGTGTCATTCTCTCCACTAAAACATGTATCATCTAGGGCATAACTGGAAAAATTGGCTCATGATCCTAGTTATTTTGAATATATGTCCTAGATCTAGAGCACTTTCAATATAATTTCATTTTTATAGAGGCCATATAAGAAAGAGTTATTTAGAAGTCCATGCAATTGCTAGTGAACTCATATTCCGAATGCAGGGGAAACGAACCCCAAAACAACCATTTGAAGATAGGCCACTGAAGTATCTTGGAGTAGAGTTGACGAATTCTGGGTGAGATTAGGGGTAGTTGAGTGCCTAGATAGTTGAGGAAAGAGATGACCAAGTCGCGATCAAGGTAGAATGGAAGCTTAGCATTGGTTGAGTCGAGATGAAGATGATAGGAAGAAGGTCAGTGACAGAAGGAATGACTAGTAGAATTAAGGCAGTCGGGGATTCGACGAAGGGTCGAGCGGAAAAAGGAGAAAGCAGTCAAAGAACAATAACTGGAAGAGCATAAAGAGGTTGGAATATTGGCCAACAAGAAAAGGCATCGATGAAGACTAGTCGGTCCGCAACAAATAAGAGATCAAGGGATTAAGGTAAGCGTTTGATTGTGGTTAGAAACAACTAAGAAGAGCTCAAGGCACAAACTCTGTGCAATTAAAGGATTGGTTGGATCAGTTAATGTAGAAGTTATGGAGGTTATTAGGATTCACCGAATGACATGATATGCCAAGAAGGTTGCAGGTAAATCATTGAATGCTAATAACTGAAGAAGGGAATCACCCAAAGGTTTCTAGAAGTATATTGAGTGACAAGTTGAGGTGGTGAAGGAAGTTATAAATATAGAGTGGGTTTCAAGAAAAAGGTGCTTTTGATTTGACACTTGTTTTTTTGGCCAATGTAATGTGTAGCCACATCACAAGAAACATACTAACTGAGAATAGAGTATTTGAACTCTAAATTGTAATCAACCCTTATAAATTTGATTTATGTAATTAATATAAAGACAATATTGGTGTCATTGGCATTGTTGTGTATCTTGTGGGTGTCCATTGTATTTTTTTTGTGCATTCTGCTTCGTGACCCACTTCGTGTGGGTTGCGAACACTACCATCCTTGTATCAAAGCAGGAGTATCCTACGTGAAGAATAAAATGACTCTAGCTACAATTGGATAGAATTACAGAATTTGAAGTTAAGTTCTAGTTACAATTGGATGAGTAATTTTGGTCAATCAATTGGAAGAGAAATGGACCAAAGAGGCATTAATGTTTGAGGTAGAGGATGAAGAAAACACACAGGAGAAAGGGTGACCATTGATTAGGATATGTTTGATGAATGTGTTTAGACCATGAGAAATCTGAAAAATGATTTTCCTATTGTGAAGGAATCACAAAATAGGTGGTTTGTATCTATAACCCTTTACCAGAGTGATGAAGAGGATAAGGAAGAAAATGTTTCCAAGTTAGTAGAAGAAGAGCCATAAGACAATTGTTTAAAAGTTTTTTTTGAAATGTGGGGTAGATCCAAGATGGAAGTATCTACCTATTTAGGGAGTCTAAACCATGAGGAACTGATAGATTGGATAAAAGTTATGGAAACATAATTTGATATGGAGCAGAGTGGAAACCCCAAAAGGGTGAAAGTAGTTTGTTTTAATTTGAAGGGTCATGCCTCATTGTTGTGGGACAGTGTATAGGCCGATAGAGTTAATAAAGGAAAGGATAAAGTTAAGACTTGAGACAAAATGGTTGCCAAGTTAAAGGACAAATTTCTTCCCAATGATTATATGATAACCATGTTTAGAAAATTGCAAAATTTGAGGAAAAATCAGCTGACTATTTAGGAATTCACTAAAGAATTCTACATATTGTCCATAAGGTCAGGACAAATAGATGAAGGGGAAGAAGTTGTAGCAACATATGTGAATGGACTGAAAAATTCCATTTAGAATGAGTTGAGCTTGTCAAGGTTCAAAATGATAAGATATGCTTATTAGTTATCCTTAAAAGCCGAGGAAAAGCTCATCAAGAGGGGCTCTACAACCAAAGGAAAGATCGTTGTCAAAGGAAGAGATAGAAAATTCATTTCCATGAAGGGACAAAGCAGTGGGTTGGAGAAATAAGGGAGTGGTGATGTCACGAGAGATGGAGACACTGCAAGAAACCTTACACCAGAGCATAGAAGGGGTCTTGCAATTGTGAAGAAGAGGAACTTTGGATGTAGAAGTGTAGATAGAGTGACTGTAGTCTACTACAAATGTAAAGAATTGGGCCATAAAGTGTATGAATGCCCATAAAACTCTCATGCATCAAGGAAAGAAGAGACCAACAAATATTAAGGGAGAACTGGTTCGACTATTGAGGAATATAGTTAAGATGAAGCCAATCCCGAGGGGGTATAAATTTGATGACCAGAAAGACTTTGTTACAACCTGCTCTACAAGGAACCAACATAGAGAAATTTGATCTTCGTCATCAAATTGGAGGAATTTTTTGTTCCATGATAGTCGATGGAGGCATTAATGAGAATCTAGTCCCGACTAAAGTCATGGAGAAGTTGGGTCTGAAGTGTTTCCCACATCCAAATGCCTATAGAGTTTCATAATTGTAGAAGGGACAACATGTCATGGTGTCTAGACAATGCTTGATAAATTTTAAGATTGGTAATTTTGTGCTGGGGTATTATGTGATGTAGTACCCATGGATGATTTCCATATGTTACTGGGAATACCATGGAAGTATGACAAAAATACAATGTATGATGGCCACAAAAACATTGTTTCATTGGTAAGTGATGTGAAGAAAACCTATATGATTCCCTTGTAGGAGGACAGAGGGTAATAAGGGAAGTGAAAACAATTATCGAGAGAAAAAAATTGCTATGTTCAACTAAATAATTCTTGAAGCTGTTGGAATATAATAAACCCACTCATAAAATAATTAATCATTATTTGATTAATTTCCTACCCAATAGCTTAGATAGTTGGCATCCACTTGCACCTTAGGGTCAACACTTGCCATCTATATCCCAGGAATTATTTATTTCTGATTCTGAGCTGATCTTGACCACTTTATGGCCATCCATAATTGTTAACTGTGCTTTACAACAGATTCTGCTTTATTCTACTTTATCATGCTTTTCTATGTATAAGGTAAAGCTAGTCAACTAGGAAACTGACAACTTTTGTTGCCAACCCATCCTCCATTATTTTATCTCCATATTCTAGGATTAGCAAGTCTTTCCTTCACTCATCATCACTCACACATGCTATTGCTAATTCATGAGGTGCTTGGTAGATTAGGAAAGTGCTTTAGCCAACTATAGGGTTTATCATAATTAGTAATCATGCTTTATGAGATAGCTTGAGTTGTCTTCTAGCAACTCTATTTTCCTTCATAAGGATGTATTACCTATGTAAGAATATCAATTATCATTTATTTATCATTCATTAATGTGTGTTCATTAATTCTTCTTATTCTCTCTTTATGCTAATTCTCTACAATTCGTTGTGAGGTTAATTGTGTGCCTAGATCCTTTGCTTGTTTATGAAATTCCTTATGCCATCAAGGCTTTAGAATATCTACATGGTATTAGAGCTAAGGATATCAAAGCTATACATGATATCAGATCTTTAAGAGTTCATTAATTAATCCTCCTTTTCATATTTGCAGGTTTATTTTGTACGTTCAACTTCGAATGGATTCAAGAGTATCAGATCCTCTTCTTTCTCCAGTCACAAGCTATTCAGAGTGGAAATTGAAGATGATTTCATATCTAAAGAGACAAGGTCTCTATGAGATATCTATTGGAGATGGTGAAGAGTCTTATGAAGAGCCAAGTGACTGGTTGAATGATTTTGATAGAGAAATTGGAGCTATTTGTCTAGCTATCTCTCCAAGCATGCGCTACCTTATTGATTCTGTTGAATACCCAAAGGATCTCAGGACAACATTGGATAGAGTTTTGGGAAAGCACAATGAGGATCCTTCTAGATATGTGGAGAGTGCCTATAGCTCCTCAATGATTTCTCTCTCTCAATATGTCTCGGCCTCTACAGTCTCTGATGAAGCTGATCATGAAGAAGAATTTTCTCATACAGTTCCCGTTTATACTACTCTCTTTGATTCGAATGCTTCCTCTTTTAATCAAGAAGCAAATATTGAAGAGCCATCTTTTTCTATGTCTCTTGAAGTAGAAGATCTTGATTCATCTTCTTATGATGCTATTGATGAAAAATAAGTGAATAATGGAGCTTCTATTGCTATTGATGATTCACTCACACATTCAGTGTTCTCCATGCCTTCTATCATGGAGTCTGAGATCCACATGCCAGACCTTTCACACCTTGTGCATACCTCTCTCTATGATGGCGCGCAACCCAATGACTTCCAGGATGTTTGCTTAGCCAAAAGAAGTCCTTTTAGTGTCTTGCCACTTACCATACTTGATCCCATGTGCTTTTGTAGCTCCTCCTTTGTTCTTGGCACTCATTCTCAGAGCCTCCTTGAAGATTTTGAATATCGCTATCTTTCCTCCTTAAATTATTCTACCTCAAAGGATTCTTTACCATTATATTCCCATGTGTCTACTATTGTGCTTATATGCGATCTCTTGTATTCTTTGGAAGCTAGATCAACCCATGGAGCCCATGAATTCACACTCTTTGATCCTATGCCTTCTCTATGTTCCTACATGATCACTTGCACACATCCTCTCTATGTAAATGAAGATGGAGACATTATGCATTCGCTTGGATAGTTATTTCACCTATCTGGAGCTCATTTAATCTCTAATTGTTCAAAGTTCAAGTCATCTCATCATCTTGGAGCTGATTACAAGTCTCAAGATCCTTTAGTATTTCCTTCACATCATTAGATCTCAATTGTTCTACATGGTCCTAGTTTCCATCCTGCAGTGGTCCTTGATCCAGGTGAGCATATTTATCTTCTTCCCAAGAAGAATATTCCTCCATACATCAGCATTTAGTTTGGAGCAGCAACAACACCAATAGTTCAGCATTTTTTGTATTTCTTTTTATTTCCTTTCTTGAGGGAGGATTTTCCCCTTGAGGTTTTGCCTCTTTCCTCATTTCTTAGGACAAGATAAATTGTAAAAGGGTGACCATAGCTTTGTTGTTGGGCCCTATATGCATATATATTTTTTATTAGTTCAGGGATATCATCATAAAGCCAGGCTTAAGGGGGGTGTTGGAATATAATAAACCCACTCATAAAATAATTAATCATTATTTGATTAATTTCCTACCCACTAGCTTAGATAGGTGGCATCCACTTGCACCTTAGATTCAACACTTGCCATCTATATCCCAAGAATTATTTATTTCTGATTCTGGGTTGATCTTGACCACTTTATGGACCTCCAAAATTGGTAACTGTGCTTTATTCTTCTTTATCTGCTTTATCCTGCTTTTCTGTGGATAAGGTAAAGCTAGTCAACTAGGAAACTGGAAGCTTTTGTTTCCAACCCATCCTCCATTTTTTTCTCTCCATATTCTAGGATTAGCAAGTCTTTCCTTCACTCATCATCACTCACACATTCTATTGTTAATTTGTGAGGTGCTTGGTAGATTAGGAAAGTGCTTTAGCCAACTATGGGGTTTATCATAATTAGCAAGCCTGCTTTATGAGCTAGCTTGAGTTGTCTTCTAGCAACTCTATTTTCCTTTATAAGGATGTATTACCTATGTAATAATATCAATTATCATTTATTGATCATTCATTAATGTGTGTTCATTAATTCTTCTTCTTCTCTCCTTATGCTAATTCTCTACAATTCTCTATGAGGTTAATTGTGTGCCTAGATCCTTAGCTTGTTTATGAAATTCCTTATGCCATCAAGGCTTTAGAATTTCTATAGAAGGAGGAAAAGAAGAAATATTTTTTTTTTCAATTATTTTGAAAGGGATAAGTGTGGAAATACCAAGGGAAAGTATCCCAAATAAAGTTAGGGGGATGTTGAATGAATTTAAGAAGATATTGATTAATGAGATTCTGACAAGATTGCCACCAGTAAGAATAATTTCTGATCAGGTCGACATGATTCCAGGGTTGATTTTTCCAAACAAGTCGCCACACGGAATGACACCGATGAACATTGTTGAGTTGAACCAACAAGTCTAGGAATTTTTGGATAAGGGTCTGATCAAATAACCTATGATCCTGTGTGTGGTACTAGCTCTACTAGAGCCTAAGAAAGGAGGTGAATGGAGGATGTGCACCGACTCAAGGGCTATCAATATGATCACAATCAAGTATAGGTTTCCATTTCCAAGGATGGACGACTTAATCAATTTCTTGAATGGAGGCAAGTACTTCACCAAGATTGACTTGAAGAGCTGATATCACCATATCAAAATGCGAGAAGGGTAATAGTGGAAGACAACCTTCAAGACAAAGGAAGGGTTGTATGAATGGTTGGTTATGCCATTTGGTCTCACCAATGCACCAAGTACTTTCATGGCACTAATGAGTGAGGTTTTGAAGCCATTTTTGGGGAAATTTTTCATTGTCTATCTAGATGACATTTAATCTTTAGCAAGGCTAAATACAAGCATTTATCTCACCTGAGACGGGTAATGCAGAAGTTGAATTAGGAGAAATTGTTGGTGAATTTGCAAAAGTGTTCCTTCATGAAAGAGGAATTGGTTTATTTGGGTTTCATAACTTCCCATAAAGGACTGAAAATGGGCCCTGAAAAAGATCAAATATATTTTGGAGTGGCATGTGCCAAAGAACACCACCAAGGTAAGAAGTTTCCATGGACTTGCTAGTTTTTACAAAAAAATTATTAAAAATTTTAGTCGAATTTGTGCACCATTAACAACATGCATGAAGAAAGGTGAGTTTAAGTGGATCAGAGCAGCTCAAATATCATTTGAGAATTTGAAGTAGAAGGTGACAGAGAGACCAATTTTGGCTCTCCTATACTTTGACAAGATATTTCAAGTTGACATCGATGCTAGTGGAATGGTAATTGGGGTAGTGTTAAGCTAGGAAGGCCTAGCAATTGAATTTTTTAGTGAAAAAATGGATGAATATAAACAAAAGTATTCAGTATATGACCAAGAGTTTTATGCCAATGTATAGAAATTGAAGGAATGGAGCCACTATCTATTTCCCAAAAATCTATATTGTTTACCAACCATCGAGATCTGATGTATTTGAATACTTAGACCAAGCTAAATCAGAGGTAAATGAAATGGGCGGATTTTTTTCAAATTTATACTTTTGTATTGAGACATAAGTCGAGTAAGTCAAACGAGTTAGCCAACATGTTAAGTTGAAGGATGGATTTGTTGAGCACAATGATTGTTCGATTAAAAGGGTTAGAATCGATGAAAGTTGATAAAGATTTTGGTATAGCATATATGGAAAGCATGTAAAGAGCCATGGAATGTCAACAAAACTCCATATTTGGGATCTTTCATTTAGGAAGGATACATTTTCAAAGGTCATCAATTATGCTTTCCCAGATGATCAGTTCGTGAAATTTTGATCAGAGGAATTGCGCAGTGGTGGATTAGGAGGTCATTTTTGGCATCGAAAAGACCAAGGCATTGGTCGAAGAAAATTATTACTGGTGAGGATTGTAGACGAATTTGAATAAATGGACACTGTAATATATGTCAGCATGCCAAGGGAAGAATCCAAAATACAGGACTTTATATACCATTGTTTGTATTGAAGGTTCTATTAGAGGACATTAGCATGGATTTTGTGTTGGGATTGACTAAGACCTAACAAGGAAATGATTCCATATTTGTAGTCATTGACATGTTTTCAAAGATGGAACACTTTATCCCCTGCAAGAATACAAGTGATGCCACAAGTGTAGCTGCCTTATTTTTCAAAAAGATAGTGGGATTGCATGGATTTCCAAAGAGCATAACTTCAGATAAAGACACTAAATTCATGGGACAATTTTGGAGGACCTTGTGGAAAAAGTTGGATACAAATTTGTAGTTTAGTTCTACATACCATCCCCAAACTGATGGGCACATTGAAGTTGTGAACAAGAGTTTAAGAAATTTGTTGAGATGTTTAACTGTTAATCGACCAAAGTAATGGGAAAATGTGTTAGCCCAAGCATAGTTTGCATATAATAACTCCGTGAATAGGAAGACTGGATTGAGTCCATTCCAGATCGTGCAAGGAAGAATTATACATGGGTGATCAACTTGATGAAGCTATCAACTAGAATGCAGAAGAGTGCAGAGGATGATTCATTTGTTGAGTACATGAAGGAAGCACATAAAAGGGTGAGAAAGCAGTTGGACAAAAGTAAAATTGGTTATAAACTAAGGGCCAATCGGAAGAGACACTTGTATTCATTCAAGGAAGGGGATATAGTCTATGCACATATCTAGAAGGAAATATTCCCAAAGGGAGAATATACCAAGTTGAAGATGAAGAAGATTCTCCCATGTGGGATATTAAAGAAAATATCTGATAATGTCTATGTAATTGAATTTCTAGAGGATTTGGACATTTCGTTGACTTTTAATGTCATCGATTTGTATGAGTGTATCCAAGGATCGACAAGTGGAAGTGAATCGACCATCGACTGGAAGGATCAATTTACAAGTGGACCAATAGAAGAGATCCTTGAAGTGCTTGACGAGCAGGAAGTTCCTCAAACGAAGAGTCTGAAAAGGATAGAGTATTTGGTTAGTTGGAAGGACAGACATTTGGAGGAGGCGACGTGGATTTCAAAAGAAGAATTCAAGAAATTAAGGAATCAAGGGAAATTTTCTTTCGTACCCTAGGAGACTGATGCATGGGAATGAGAACCCAAGACAACTAGTTGAAGATAGGTTATTGAAGTTACTTGGAGGAGAGTCGATGAATTCTAGGAGAGAGAAGGGGTGATCGAGTGCCCGGATACTCAAGGAAAGAGTTGACTGAGTCATGGTCAAGGTAGAAGACCAGTCGTGGTATTGGTCAAGTTGGGATGAAGATGAAAACAAGAAGGTCAACAACATAAGGAGTGATGCATAAAAATAAGGAAGTGGGGGATCGAAAATAGGTAAATCCAAAGAAGGAGAAAGCAATTGAATCATACTGACTGGAAGAGAATAAAGAGGTCAGAAGAATGGACAATGAGAAAAGGCTTCGATGAAGACTAGTTGGACAACAACAAAGAAGAGTTAAAGGGATTAAGGACAACATCCAACTGTGGTTCACGATGACTGAGAAGAAGTTGAGGCACATAAATCCAAGAAGTTGAAGGAGTGGTTGGAGCAGTTAATGTAAAAGTCATGGCAATTGTTGGGATTCACCAGATGGAATGATATGATAAGAAGGTTGTAGGTGAAGCATTGAATGTTAACAACTAAAGAAGGGAAGCACCTGAAGGATTTTAGAAGTAGATTGAGTGGGAATTTGAGGTGGCGAAGGAAGTTATAAATACAGAGTGGGTTTTAGGAAAAAGGGGCTTCTGATTTGTCATGTGTTCCTCTGGCCAATGTAATGCGCAACCACATAGCAAGAAATAGACCAACCAAAAAAAATTTATTTGAACTGAATTGTAACCAACCCTTGCAAATTTGATTTATGTAATTAATATAAAGACATTATTGGTGTCATTTCCATTGTTGTGTGTTTTTGTGGGTGTTCATTGTGCTTTTCTTGTGCATTCTGATTTGTTTCCCACTTATTATGAGTTGTGAATACTACCAATTCCAAATAACATTCACCCATATGGTTGGAGAAATCGATTGTCAACAATTTAACCCTAAATTGGTGCTCTCTTGGAGGTTTTGAATTTGGTCAATCTGTATAGGCCAACAATATACATGGTTGATCTACACTCAATTTGTTGTGGATGGCTTATTTTACTACTAAGGATTCCACCACTAGAGTTGTTATCATTGAGCGACAACATGGTGAAATTTAGTAAGGTAACCAATGGTTATCTTTCCATCTTGTAAAAGTCACTTTAGTTGAGGTCATGAGCTATAGGTGAGAAAATAGGTTGAGAGGAGTTAGAGATGGTCAAGGTTAAATTGAAAAACATGTTGCCTAAATTGAAGGAGTTGGATTTAGACATCTCATATTTTTTTCCTAAGCGTATTCCTGCAAAAAGTATGGAAGTTGTTTGTGTATTTTGGAGATAGTTGAGGCAACAAATTATTTCCCTACAAGTCGAATTAGACAATGAGACCTCTCATGACAATCCAAAACTATGATAAATTATGAAGAAGGTAACCCCCTTGGTTGAAGAGGCATGGGTTTTCTTTTATTAGGGACACAACGTCATTGGTTAAAGCTAATTGATTTATAGTACAGTTCAAGATTGGGTGGGGCTTCTATAATGGCATAATAGGCCTATTAAGAAGTTGAGGGATAAATTCAACAAATGAATAGAGAGGTCGATGTGTTTAATAACCCTCTAGAATAAATGGATAAGTTCAAGGAGATCCAAATCATTGTTGATAAGTTTATAGAACTATATTATGAAATCGAAACAAATAAAACTACTCTTAGAGAGTTTTAGCCAACTACCCACAAAGCCTATTTGGAGCAGCTAGATTCAATTGCTAATGCTTCAAAGAGTTTGCTAATTGTTATTGTTTTCCATATGACCTAATCAATTATATAGCTTCAAATGTTTATGGTTGAGATCCTTGGATTGGGTTCTAGTGTTTACCCCTTCATTTGAACGGAAATTAGAAGAACATGAAGTAGTTGAGCAATGGAGTTGAATTGAGCAAGAGTCAATAGATGTGGTAGGGACTTGTTGGCCCCTTCATTTTTGGGATTTCTATGCAATAAAGTGGAAGGAAACACAATGCACCACATGGATAGTTTCAACCATGCCAAATGGAACCTTGACATAGTTGTTTAACAAGTTGAAAATATATTTTTTGCGGCCTAAGTTGGATTGCATTAATTATGTAATGGGTTTTCTTTATTTTTTTGACTAGGGTAGTTAGGCCTTGACACAATCAATATTAACCCTTGTATAGTGTATAAGTAGACCCTTCATTGAAATTAAACAAAGGCTTATAGGTTTAAAAGTTAATGGAGGTCGATAGGTTGACGAATCTCGAAGTTAATTAATTGTTTTGTTGCGTACTCGATGCATTGCTAGGTTGGTTGTTGTTTCTTATGGGAGAAACTTGTATTCATGTTGCAATCATCATATTGGATTGAATTGTGATGGTTGTTTCTTAATGAAGACCCCCATTTCATTTCATTTTGGATATTGTTCTTGTTAATGAAGACCCTCATTCTATGTTGGTGTGACGTGTGTTCTAGTTATTTTCTATTTAGCATATTTTCATTCAATGTATTATATTTATTCAATTTATGAATGATGAAAACTTGCATAGTGATGGTCAAGGTTTAGTCTAAATGTATAAGATCTTAATTAATGAACCTTTTTTTACGCCACAACTTCCCTTTTTATCTTTAAAAGTCTCAAATTATAGTGTTTTGGGTGATACTTTTCCCTTTGGGAATATACAATTTTAGAAATTCTAGACTATACCATACCTTTTTGTTGGACATTGACAAGAACCTTGGGTCTTAAAAGATAGTTAACACGTTGACAATTTACCATATTCCATTGGTAACCTAGAAGGACTCAATTAGACTTAAATCGAAGACCTCATGACAAACTCCTCCCTGAACAATATATATGTATGTATGTATGCAAGTCATTGCATGTACATATTATGAATGTATGCACATATTTATGGATAGTTTGAGTGGGAATAACACTTAAGAACACGTGTTTCTCCTCAAAGTTCATGTGTTCAATTTTGGAGGGGGTTAGGGTATGAAGTACATGTGAGCTAGTTGTTGTTTGTGAATATTTATGTGATGTTGGAAATGCAACAACACTCATATATATATANATGGAGATTTTGATCCATCATCACCATCATCATCAAAAGGATTAATATATTCTTCTTCTTCTTCTGTATACTATGTATATTGTTGTAAGATCACAATAAAAATACCATTTAATTAATGAATGAATTCTCAGGCTTAGAGTAATACAATTTAGAAAAGTCAAAATTAACAAATTTTCACATGTATAGGAGTTAGATCTTCTAACACATTTTCATAAATATTTTGTAGGGAATAATTAGCTTCCTCTTTAATTAAATCATCACCATACTCAACATATTGTATATCGATAAGAGAAAACCATAATAAATAATAGCAATAATCTCGTACAATCACCTAACAATTACAATAATTATTTAGAGATACCTCATTCATAATGGGAGTTCATTCATATTCTTAACATCGTACACATAAGCTTCTAACACAATAGTTATGCTACATATTGTGATTAAGGACTCAATACCATTTTACATATTGTGATTAATGACTCAATGCCATTTTGAGATAATTGTAGACATGGAATCCAATTTAAGGATGTTAAATTTTTAATCATGGATTTAATTTAATAGCATTAACATTCTTCTTTTTCAATTTCTAGAAGAATTGTATAATATATCAGTAGTAGTAAAAAATTTTGAGTTATGTAGAAACATTAAAAGACATACAATCATACACAAGATCACAATAATTTTATGGGGAAACCCTTCAAGGAATAAAACCCCAAACAATTAATAGTCCTTCCTCTAAATGAGATGATTGAGTTTGTACATAAGACTTTTACTTCAATTTGGATTTTCCTCTAGGACACACATACCAAGAAAAATCCTGTAGGAGAATGACTGTATAAGACTGCTACCACTAATCCAAACTGATCCAAACTCTTGAACATAGGTGACATTGACCAAGACTAGGATTTTGTTGACTGAAATGATGCCCTAGTAGGGCTTGAATGGTAAGAGGATTCCCTTAACATTGCTCATATGTTGTTGTATGCCCTATGTAGGGATCAACCTATAGGATAGATCCTTAGTAGGGTTGTAACCTTCCTAGGAGAATTTTATCCTTCTTGGAGAAGATCCTAGTAGGGTTTGGGTCACATAAAATCAACCCTAAAGGTTGTTTCTAACATCTACCTGAATGGAGAATACCCTAATAAGGGTTGTTTTGAGTTTTAGAAACCCTATCAGGGGCTATCGCCTGCTACAAAAATAAATCGGACCTCAATGTTTTCTCTGATGGCTAACCAGTCTATACATGTGAGATAGAGAAGAACCAACAACTAATAATACCCAGGAAATTTTGTCCTTGATCAAAGATCAAGATGTATTAGATGTGTTGTGAACAAATGAGGATCCTTCCATTTTATAATTCATCAATGAGAGACAAATCCATAAATTTAGGAGACCACCCTTAGGGGATTTTAATATTTTTGGTTCTTTAACTTTTTAACCTTTTAATTTTTTGATCTTTTGACCTTTTTATTTTTTAAATATTTAGTGAATACTTAGTCCTTTACAAGTGGGAACTTTGACCAAAACTAGGGTACTTGATCCCTCATTGGGTTTCTTGGTCCTTCAAGGTGTTTCCATGACCACAACTAGTCATCTCAAACATTCTTCTTGGTCTTCATGATCCACACGTGCCAACTCAAAGTACATCATCATAAATAAGTTGTATTATTAATTGTTTATATCGTTCTCATCATTGACACCAAGGTCATGTTCTAGGTACTTCAACAAGGGGTGTCTAGGACCTTGAGAATATCCCATAGCCCACTAACCATGGAGAGGATAAACTCACTTGCCTAGATTCAATCTAGGACTTTCTGCTCCCTGGCTAGATTCTTTATCCCTAGGATGGAGGTTGACAGAGGTCAACATCTTGGTAATCAACCAAGTACCTCCATTCTTAAAGAATGGCTCTTAGCTCCAGGATTAGCTTTAGTCTTAGATTGAATTATGTTGATCAACCCCTTGGTCCCTGACCAGGCCCTCCATTTTCCCATAGAATATTTTGTTCGGGTACACCCAAAAGACCGAACACCAAGAGCAACCACTCACACAAACAGATCATAGATCGACACACCGATGTGTTAGGACATTTAGACACTTAGGAGTTAGTTAAGATCAACTTGTGTAATATATCCATTAGGTAAAGTGTGTTTCTTTAGTATGCATTAGTATGCATTTGTAAATATTCTAATCCAACGATCACGATATGTTCTAGACATAATATGATCCGACGGTTTAACTTCTCTTAAATCATACCTACCATTGATCCGTGGCTTAACACTCGATTAGTCCATGATCTCTATTTAAAGAGCATGGAGGGACTTTGGCTAGTTGATCGATTATGAGAAGCCCATTTGTAAATTTCCCTTTTTGCATAATAAATTGCTCCAAGTAGTGTTCGGGTACACATGGTACTCCCAAAATACCGAACACCTTCAGATACCGTTTCACACAAAAAGATCACAAATCAACACACCAATGTTTTTCATGTGGTTAAAACCCTCGAGAGGGAAACAGTCCACGGCCCCAGCAAAATAGCTACTTGGAGCAATTTATTATGCAAAAGAAAGAAAGTTACATGAGCTTCTCATNCCCCCATGTACTGTAATGAATCCCAAACTGAATTGTACCTCGAATATATCAAAGTATTCTTTTTGCTGCTTTTAGTGACTTTCATGAGGAGTTTGCATATAACGGGCAACACGACCAACGGAAAAGGAAAGGTCAGGACGGGAATGAGTCAAGTATAAAAGACTACCAACAAGCTGACGATACAAGGTGGAATCTACTTCAGGGGAAATACAAGTGGCATAAAGTTTGACTCCAGACTGGAAGGGAGAAGGGGATGGTTTACAATATTCCATGTGGAAGCAACGAAGAAGGTCACAAGCATACTTAGACTGGGAAAGAAAGATTTATTCTTTGGTTTGCAAGACTTGGAGACCAAGAAAATAATGCAAATGTCCTAAGTCTGACATTTCAAAATTTTGCTTAAGACTGGATTTCACATGGGTTATNCCTGAACTCCTAAAATAGACCGAAGTTTAGAAAACTTTGCTTCTGTAAGAGACTCGGTGAAGATGTCTGCAACTTGATCATCTGTAGGGCAATAGAGAACTTCAATAACACTATCATGAACAAGATTTCTGATGAAGTGCA
>LPNX010445162.1:31901-47143 GCA_001517045.1 Pseudotsuga menziesii
TGAGGTTTTTCCATGTAAATTTCCTTATGTAAATCACCATGTAAGAAGGCAGACTTGACATCCATTTGATGGACTTCCCAGTTATGTAAGGCTGCAAGGGAAAGAACAAGGCGGATGGAGTTCATTTTTGCTACAGGGGCAAAGGTTTCATTGTAGTCAATCCCTTCAACTTGGGAAAAAACTTTGGAGTAGAGTGTAGAGTGTAGATACAAAAATAGAATATGCAGGTTCAAGTTTGGAAAGAATATGATAAATACATTATTTGTCTTCTTTCTTAATCTTGCATTTTGCACATAAGAGTCTAAGAGTTTTATACTTAGATAAATAGTCTTGAATGCATGAAAAATCATTTGGATTCAAGGAAAGCAACTCATTCTCAAGTTGATGACCTCAAATTTCATTGTGTTTACCAAACATAGATTCTAACTTTTCCCAAGCTTTATCAGGTTCATCAATGCCAGATATGTGGAATCGCAAATCAGTAGAGATTGACATCTCAATTAATCCACGAGCTTCATCACATCTATTTGCCCATTTAATTTTCTTATCATCATCAGTGGGTTCTGTTTCTTTCCCTGAGGTTATCCTGAAAAGTTCCCTACTTCGCAGAACATCCTCCATACGAGATTTCCATGAGAAATAGTTAGAACTTGTAAGTATAATATCACAAGGGGCGTCCATACTGTAAAATAATGGCTGAAAAAATAGAAACTAACTGTCTGGATGCAAAGAGCTCGAAAAAATATGCGGTTTAAAAAAAAAGGCACTTAAAACGGATTCTGGATGATGAAGTTATGCTTGATCAAAGAAAATGTTGAAGATGTCCCCAATAATGATGTGGCAGATATTAACTTGACCAACTAAAAAAAAAAGAAGCCCCCATCTTCACAAGATCAACCTTTGACAATCGTTTTTACAATAAAGTTGCTTTGAAGTGAATCACTTTTGTAGAATAAGTGATGTTCACTTTTACAATAATTTGACTTTTAAATAGTGCGGCAATAAATTAAAAGACTTAAGTGACTCACTTTTATTTTATTTTATTTATGTGAGATGCACTTTTACAATAAAGTAACTTGAAAATAGAAATTGCATGCACTAAAAAGTAGCTTGGTAAGACTTGAACTCAAGACTTATCAAGGTGTAAAGCAACTTTGGATCAAGTGAGCTAAGTTTAAAAGGTATGTAAAAGTATGGAAAGAGGAAGGGTTTTTTTTTTTTTAACTCTTCTCTCTCATTTTTCATGCTTGCTTTCTGTTCCTACAAAAAAAAAAAAACTTTTCTCACACAATGGGGTTAGATCTTGGTTAGCTTACCCAGAAATTCTACGTTTTCAAGTTTTCTCGGTGTTTCTGATTTGCCGTGATTGCACAAGGTGTACGGCAAACAGCATATGTAGCCGAGAAGACAAGAAAAAAAACTTTCCCTTACTGTTTCTGATTTGCCGCGATTGCGCAAGGTGCACGGCAAAGAGCATACGCAGTCAGGGAATGCAACAATCCGAGACTAAAACAGAAAAGATCTAATAACAAACTGATAAAATATGAGAGATTTAAAAAAACAAATCCATCACTGTAACATTATACCTTCAGATTTGCCGAAATTGGTGTTTCTGGAGCAAACAGAAACGGTTTTCGGTGAAACGAAAACTATTTTCTAATGGAAACGACGCTCCAGACGCAATGGAACAGTTCTCACAGACCACAAATGCATAGAAAATCCAGAACCAGAAACCCTTTTAAATTTTTGGCAACACCGGTTCCAGATCTTGATCAAAACCGAAAGCGGCTCTTCATAAAAGATCTGATACCATGTTCGGTTACATAGGGTACTCCCAAAAGACCGAACACATTTAGATACCGCTTCACACAAACAGATCACAGATCAACACACCGATGTTTGTCACGTGCTTAAAACCCTCAAGAGGGAAACAGTCCACAGCCCCAGCCAAATAGCTACTTGGAGCAATTTATTATGCAAAAGAAAGAAAGTTATATGAGCTTCTCATAATCGATCAACTAGCCAAGGACCCTCTATGCTCTTTAAATAGAGATCATAGACCAATCGAGTGTTAAGCCACGGATCAATGGTATGTATGATCTAAGAGAAGTTGAACCGTTGGATCACTCTATGTCTAGAACATATCGTGACCATCGGATTAGAATATTTACAAATGCATACTAAAAAAACACACTTTTACCTAATGGATATATTACACAAGTTGATCTTATCTAACTCCTAAGTGTCTAAATATCCTAACAAGTAGCTATTTAGCTGGGACCATGGATTGTTTCCCTCTCGAGGGTTTTAACCACGTGACAAACATCGGTGTATTGATCAGTGATCTATTTGTTTGAAGTGGTTGCTCTAGGTGTTCGGTCTTTTGGGAGTACCCTGTGTACCCGAACATGGTATCAGAGCATTTATGAAGAGCCGCTTCTGGTTTTGATCAAGATCTGGAATCGGTGTTGCTAAAACTTTGAAAGGGTTTCTAGTTCTGGAGTTTTTGTGCATTTGTGGTCTATGGGAGGTGTTCCATTGCATCCGGAGTTCCATTTCCATTGGGAAATAGTTTTTGTTTCATCAAAAACCGTTTCCGTTTTATCCAGAAACACCCATATCGACAAATCTGAAGGTATAATGTTACAGTGATGGATTTTTTTTTTTTTTTAAATCTCTCATATTTTATCAGTTTTATTATTAGATCTTTATTTTTTTAGTCTCGGACTGTTGCCTTCCTTGGATGCGTATGCTCTTTTCCATACACCTTGTGCGATCGCGGTAAATCAGAAACAGAAAGGGCAAAGTTTTTCTGTGTCTTCTTGGCTATGTATGCTCTTTGTCGTGCACCTTGTGCGATCGCGATGAATCAGAAACAATGAGAAAACTTGAAAACACGGACTTTTTGGGAAAGCTAACCAAGATCTAACCCCATAGTGTGGAAAAGTTTTTTGGTTTTTGTTTTTCTTTTTTTTTGTGATTTCCAGGAAAAAAAGGCAAGCACAGAGAAGGAGAGAGAAGAGTAAACTTAGCTCACTTGGGTCAGTTTGCTTTATTCCTTCATAGGTCTTGAGTTCAAGTCTTATTAAGTTACTTTTTAGTGCATGCTATTTCTATTTTCAAGATACTTTATTGTAAAAACTGCATCTCATTTAAATAAAATAAATAGTGAGTCACTTAAGTCTTTTAATTTATTGTCGCACTATTTAAAGTAACATTATTGTAAAAGTTAACATCACTTATTTTACAAAAGTGATTCACTTAAAAGCAACTTTATTGTAAGTGATTGTTAAAGGTTCATCTTGGGAAGAAGGGGGTTCGTTTTTTAGTTGGTGAAATTAATATCTGCCACGTCACTATAGGGGACATCTTCAACATTTTCTTTGATCAAACATAACTTCATCATTCAGAATCAGTTTTCAGTGCCATTTTTTTTAAACAACCTAATGTTTCGAGCACTTTGCATCCAGACAATTAGTTTCTGTTTTTTCATACATTATTTTACAATATGGCCACTCCTTGTGATATTATACTTACCAGTTCTAACTATTTCTCCTGGAAATCTCGTATGGAGGATGTTCTAAGAAGTAGGGGAATTTTTAGAATTACCTCAGGGAAAGAAACAGAACCCACTGATGATAATAATAAAATAAAAATGGTCAAATAGATGTGATGAATCTCGTGGATTGATTGGAATGCCAATCTCTACTGATTTGCGATTCTACATATCTGGAATTGATGAACCTGATAAAGGTTGGGAAAAATTGGAATCTATGTTTGGTAAACACAATGAAATTCGAAGTCATCAACTTCAGAATGAGTTTATTTCTTTGAATCCAAGTGATTTTTAATGCATTCAAGATTATTTATCTAAGTATAAAACTCTTAGACTCTTATGTGAAGAATGCAAGATTAAGAAAAAAGACAAACAATGTATTTATCATATTCTTTCCAAACTTGGACCTGCATATTCTGTTTTTGTATCTACATTTTACTCCATGAAAGAATCATTGAATGCAGCTAGCTATAAAGAGCCTAGTCTTGAATCCTTTTGTGATCCCTTAATTAGAGAGCAAGATAAACTCATTCATCTTGGAATAATTAACAATGCAGATAAATCTAGGAAAGCCTTATTATCCCAACAGAAGAAAAAAAAGTCCAAGCCTCTCAAGAAACATAATTTTCGCAATAATAAGCCAAACAAAGGTCCAAAACCCTCTCAGTCAGCTCCTTCTTTAAAAAATGACAAAGGATCCAAGCCAAAAGGAAAGAAGACTACGCGTCATTGCAATTTTTGTGGGAAAGATAATCATGATAAATCTAAGTGTTTCAAGAAGATGGCATCCTTGGAAGTAGCAATGAAGAAACACTACATCAGCCTAGATTCGTCTTCAGAATCTACCTCTCATGGACATGCACTTTGTGCTTCTGGTTACTCATATATTGCATCTTCTTCTTCTACTTCAAATGAATGGCTCATTGATTTCGGAGCATTTTATCATATATCTAAGGATCAAGCCATATTTTCTAGTATGCATGAATGTAACACCAAACAAATATTTGCTGGTGATGATAGATCTCTAAGTGTTGTAGGATATGGAACAGTTCCAGTAGAAAATAGTCATTTTAGTGACGTACTATGTGTTCCAAGAATTTTCTACAATTTGTTATCAATCTATCAAATTATTCATTCGGGTGAAGGTAAAACTGTGACGTTTACACCTCACCAAGTTGTAATCAAGGATTTTAAAGATCCTCAAAATGTCCTTGCTACTGAAACTGTTGATGATAATACCAGGTTGTACAAATTTAACAACTTTGGGTCATCACATTTTCCTTCAGTTTTTGTTGCTCACAGTGATAACTTGAGCAAAATTTAGCATGAGCAATTTGGTCACTTAAATTATCGCTCATTGCAACAACTATGTAAAGACAATATGGTGACTAGTCTTCCTATGGTATCTTGCAAGGATGGTGTTTGTTTCAGTTGTGTACTCGAAAAACATCATCGAGACAGTTTGACAAACATGCCTCTTGGCATGCCTCGGTTCCCTTGGAGCTTATGCATAATGACTTGTGTGGTCCTCTTCTATCTGCTTCCTTTTCTGGTTTCAAATATTTCTTAACTTTCATTGATGACTACTCCAGACACACTTGGGTTTACTTCCTATAACTTAGGGGTGAAGTATTTAACATGTTCTTAGCCTACAAGGCCCTTGTTGAAAAAAAATCTGGCCATCAAATTATTAAGTTAAGATATGACAATGGAGGAGAATATGTTAACAAAAAGTTCACTACTTTATGCACTGAACAAGAAATCCAACAACAACACACTATTCCATATACACCACAACAAAACGATGTAGCTAAACAGAAGAACCACACTTTATAAAAAATGGTTAATTATATGATCCAATCTAAGGGACTAAGTATTCAATATTGGGTTGAGGCCATAAATTGTGCAAATTACATAGTGAATCGCACACCCACTAAATTTTTACAAGGTATATCATCAGAAGAAGCATGGAGTAAAATTAAACCAGATGTAAGTCACTTTCGTGTGTTTGGTAGTGAAGCAAGGGCTCACATTCCGAATGAAAAACGTAAAGCATTGCAGCCTAAAAGTGAAAAGTACATATTTTTTGGGTATTCTGAAGATGTAAAAGGTTATATACTTCTTCAGCCACATTCTCATGATATAATCATTAGAAGAGATGTTGAATTTGATGAAAATCTCTTGGCCTAAGAGCCTAACTTTGTGGGTGATCCATCTTTGGCCTGTGAGCTTGATTCGACGATTGTGCCTTCTTCTAATTCCAACTTCCTTGACAGGTTTCCAACTCTAGTTTCTGATGATGATAGTGAGGGTCAAAATCCACCTCTGCCTGCTCATGTTCCTCCAGTTGCATCAGCACCAATGCTTCATCGATGGGTCTGTTCAACATGTGAAGCAGCTGGTGATCTTGCCGGTGATCCTAGAGATCAACGTCGAACACGTTCTCAGTTTCAGTGAGCCTCTTCTCTTTTGGCTCAAGTTTCCAAGAATCATGATCCAGAAACTTTTGCAGAAGCTTCAGGAAATCTAGATCGGGATGCAGCTATGGATGAAGAATATCGTTCCTTAATGGCGAACGATACTTGGGATCTTGTTCCTCTTCCAAAAGGAAGAAAACTTGTCAGATGTAAATGGGTCTACAGAACTAACTATGCATCAGATGGAAGTGTTGAAAGACTTAAGGCAAGGTTAGTTGCCAAAGGTTTTTCCCAAGTTGAAGGGATTGACTACAATGAAACCTTTGCTCCTATTGCAAAAATGAACTCCATCTGGCTTGTTCTTTCCCTTACAGCCTTAAATAACTGGGAATTCCATCAAATGGATGTCAAGTATTCCTTCTTACATGGTGATTTACAAGAATAAATTTACATGGAACAACCTCCTAGATATGTTCAGAATAACTCTAGCCTTGTCTGTCACCTTAAGAAATCCTTATATGGCCTTAAGCAAGCTCCTAGAGCTTGGTATGCCAAAATGGACAGCTTTCTCCTTGACATTGGTTTTTCTATATGACATTCTAACCCCAATGTCTATACCAAGAAAATAGGAAACCATCTCATCATACTTGTTCTTTATGTTGATGATCTTATCCTTATGGGTAGTGACCCTAAACTTTTAACCCATGTGAAATCCAGTCTTAAAAAAAATTTTGAAGTGTCAGACTTAGGAAATTTGCATTATTTTCTTGGTCTCCAAGTCTTGAAAACCAAAGAAGGAATATTTCTTTCCCAGTCTAAGTATGCTTGTGACCTTCTTCATCGCTTTCACATGGAAGATTGTAAACCAGCCCCTTCTCCCTTTCAGTCTAGAGTCAAACTTTCTGCCACTTGTACTTCACCTAAAGTAGATTCCACTTTGTATTATCAGCTTGTTGGTAGTCTCTCATACTTGACTCATTCTCATCCTGACCTTTCCTTTACCATTGGTCGTGTTTCCTGTTATATGCAAACACCTCATGAAAGTCACTGGAAAGTAGCAAAAAGAATACTTCGATATATTCGAGGTACAATTCAGTTTGGCATTCATTACATTACAGGGGGGAAACCTTTGTTGGTTGGTTTCACTGATTCAGATTGGGCCGACAATCCTGATGATCGAAATTCTACTACAGGTTATGTTTTCAGTATGGGATTTGGACCTGTCACTTGGGCTTGTAAGAAACAACAAGATTTTACTCTTTCTTCAGCAAAAGCATAATATTGAGCCGTAGTTAAAGCCAGTCAGGAAGTTTTATGGCTTCGGCAGATCCTTTTAGAGTTTGGATTTGAGTAGCAGCAACCCACTCCACTTTGGTGCAACAAGCAAAGTGCCATCAATCTTGCCAAAGATCCAGTTCTACATCAACGCAACAAACGAATTGAGCTACACATGCACTTCATCAGAAATATTTTTTGTGATCATATTATTGAAATTATCTATTGCCCTAAAGATGATCAAGTTGCAGACATCTTCACCAAGTCTGTTACAGAAGCGAAGTTTTCTAAACTTCGATCTATGTTAGGAGTTTAGGAATGTGTCATTAAGGGGGGGGTAGGCTCTAATGCCTCCTTCCTTCTCCTAATAGTGTCACTTTTGTAAATCCTTCAATCCTATCCCAAGTTGTTCTTAAGGGGGGATGTTAGGATATTTAGACACTTAGGAGTTAATTAAGATCGACTTGTGTAATATATCTGTTAGGTAAAGTGTGTTTCTTTAGGATGCATTAATATGCATTTGTAAATATTCTAATCCGACGGTCAAAATATGTTCTAGACATAAAGTGATCTGATGGTTCAACTTCTCTTAGATCATACCTACCATTGATATGTGGCTTAACACCCAATTGGTCCATGATCTCTATTTAAAGAGCATGCAGGGTCTTTGACTAATTGATCGATTATGAGAAGCTCATTTGTAACTTTATTATTTTGCATAATAAATTGCTCCAAGTAGCTATTTGGCTAGGGCCATGGATTGTTTCCCTCTCGAGGGTTTTAACCACGTGACAAACATCAGTGTATTGATCTGTGATCTATTTGTGTGAATTGGTCTCTCTAGGTGTTCAGTATTTTGGGAGTACCCTGTGTACCCGAACAGTTTTGACGTGGTTAAAACCCTCGAAAGGAAAACACTCCATAGCCCTAGCCAAATAGCTACTTGAGGCACTTTATTATGCAAAAGAAATAAAGTTACAAATGAGCTTCTCATAATCGATCAACTAGCCAATGACCCTCCATGTTCTTTAAATAGAAATCATGGACCAATCAGGTGTTAAGCCATGGATCAAGGGTAGGTATGATCTAAGAGAATTTGAACCGTTGGATCACTCTATGTCTAGAACATATCGTGACCATCAGATCACTCTATTTCTATAACATATCGTGACCTTCGAATTAAATATTTACAAATGCATACTAAAGAAACACACTTTACCTAACAGATATATTACACAATTTTATATTAACTAACTCCTAAGTGTCTAAATATCCTAACATCCCCCCCTTAAGAACAACTTGGGATAGGATTGAAGGATGACACTATTAGGAGAAGGAAGGAGGCATTAGAGCCTATCCCCCCTCAATGACAAATTCATGAACTCCTAACATAGATCAAAGTTTAGAAAACTTAACTTCTATAAGAGACTTGGTGAAGATGTCTACAACTTGATCATCTGTAAGACAAAAGAGGGCTTCAAGAACATGATCATGAACAAGGTTTCTGATGAAGTGCATATGTAGCTCAATGTGTTTTCTGCATTGATGTAGAACTGGATCTTTGGTAATCTTGATGGCAATTTGATTGTTGCATCAAATTGGAGTAGGTTGCTACTGCTTGAGTCCAAAATCTAAAAGGATCTGCCGAATCCATAAAGCTTCCTGACTGGCATTAACTATGGCTCAATATTCTGCTTCTGCTGAAGAAAGAGCAAGAGCTTGTTGTTTCTTACAAGCCCAAGTGACAGGTCCATATCCCATACTGAAAACATAACCTGCAGTAGAATTTCGATCATCAGGATCACCAACCCAATCTGAATCAATGAAACCAATCAACAAAGGTTCCCCCCTGTACTGTAATGAATCCCAAACTAAATTGTGCCTCGAATATATCGAAGTATTTTTTTGCTGCTTTCCAGTGACTTTCATGAGGTTTTCCATATAACAAGAAACACGACCAACGGAAAAGGAAAGGTCAGGACGAGAATGAGTCAAGTATAAGAGACTACCAACAAGCTGGCGATACAAGGTGGCATCTACTTCAAGTGAAGTACAAGTGGCAGAAAGTTTGACTCCAGACTCGAAGGGAGAAGGGTTTGATTTACAATCTTCCATGTGAAAGCGAGGACGAAGGTCAAAAGCATACTTAGACTGGGAAAGAAAGATTCCTTCTTTGGTTTGCAAGACTTGGAGACCAAGAAAATAATGCAAATGTCCTAAGTCTGACATTTCAAAATTTTTGTTAAGACTAGATTTCACATGGGTTAAAAGCTTAGGGTCACTACCAGTAGTGATAACATCATCAACATAAAGAATAATTTATTAGAATTTGAATACCATTTATATCTTCAAGTAGATAGTTCTAATAATGTTTGCAGCAAATAGACGGAGAATGAAGATACAAACTGAACAAAACAAACCACACAGGAATCAGACAAGTATTGCTCAGGAATTTACAGTATCATTCACAATAATAATATCTAGTGTTACAATAGTTTACATATAAATAATTCAAATGCATGGGGTATGAATTCGAATCTCCCAAGTGGATATGACTGTATCTAACTGAATCTCTAACTCATGGTCTCCCAATCAATATCGAAGTCCAAAATCAACTCCCAGATGTCCAACCAACTCAAACAAATAGTGACAGCTAGTTAACTCAGTGCAACTGAGTGTGTTAGGTGGGAAAAGGCACCTACTCCACATGCATCCATGCAAGACATGCACTAGCTAATTGTTTGAGAACTAACTAAAAGTAACTGAGAGCTAACTGAGACTAAATAGTACTAACTCCAATGAACTAAAGTAGGTTGGTGCTGAGACTCCCAGTGGCTCCTAAAATGTAGGGATTGTTCTAGGAGGCGCCCAAACTGATGTATGCACATGCAGTAAGTGGCAATTAACCTCTAGCATTGTTCCCCACACTTCAGTGACTGGTCCATGTGGCCTCATTGGGATAAGTGGACCCAATTGTACTAGTGGACCCAAATATTTAATTAAGGTTCATGAGTTAGGAAATAATTAATCTAATAGACATTTGACCAAGGGAGGATTAATAATCCTAACACCCCCCCTAAATCCTAACTTGGACAACTGTGGGCCCTGGTAACAATACCATAGGTCACCCAAATAAAATCTAAAAGATAATAAAAAATGTTGCTTAATACAGCTGAGGAAATAGGGGAAAACCTCATGGGAACCCCCCCCCCCCCTAAAAAATAAGTAGGAAAATAGAAATCTGCATCTTTATAAGAAAGAAGCTTCCTCCTTCGAAAAATAACTTGAGCAAAAACACTGTTGTGAAATTGCAGCTCTATGCAGTAGCATGGTCCATCAGTGGACCTCTCAATGTACTTATAAACTAATGACTCTGTTTGTTTCTTCTTGATGGCGAAGGTAGGGAATGATCAAGTTTATGCTTTTGTGTTCCATGTAGCTGATCATTCGCCATTATCAAGTAGCACCGACCTGGAACTTTGCTGCACCATACTGTAGAGAGAGAATCTATGAGAGATAGTGCAGCATGCTCATTCTAATATTGGGACCTTGTTCTTCTTCTGTCTTCTGTATCTCCAGCACCTCTTCCAGCTGCATCAATAATCTTTTGAGCCCATATGGGTTTAGGCTTCTGATTAGGAATAGGTATTGGATATGGATCTAGAATATCTTGAGATTCAGTCTCAATAACATGATCATGCTGGATGTGATCTTCTTCATCTGAATCTGAAACCTGTAGCACATCATCATCATTATAAAAAATAGGTGGAGAAATAGTTATACCTTCCTGTGCTATTGTAGGAGTATCATGCAACTGATCTTCTTTGAAATGGACACTTCTTTCAATGAAGCATCTTCTGGTAGAAACCTCCATTAATATTTTGCATCTTCTGCATATCCCAGCAGAATGCATTTGCTACTTTGGGCTTGGAAGGCCTTCCTCTTGTCATGTGGTATTTTGGCCCAAGCTTTGGAACCAAAAACTATCAGATGAGATACATTAGGCTTATACCCATGCAATGCTTCAAATGGATTCGCCCCAACCACTAACTTGACGGGCACCCTATTCTGCAAATATGAAGCACCGTTTACTGCTTCAGCCCAAAGAGAAGGAGGTAGATGCTTGGCATAGATAAGGCATGTTTACATCTCTTTCAGTGATCTGTTCTTCCTCTCAACCACACCATTTTGTTGTGGTGTGTATGGAACTGAGTGTTTCATTCGAAACCCCTCTGATTCAGAGAAACTATGGAAATATCCTTTGATGTATTCTCCTCCCTTATTGGATCTTATTAACTTGATCTTCTTATTGAAATTGTTCTCAACCATAGCTTTAAGAACTTTAAAAGTCTCAAAAACTTCTGATTTTTGTTTCATGAAGTAGATCCAATAGTACCTCGGAACAATCATCAATAAAAGTGAGGAAGTACCCGCAACCATTAATGGAGTTTGTTGGCATAGGTCCTGCCACATTAGTGTGTATCAAATCAAGTGTAGAGGTAGCTCTATGTGCCTTCCCAACATCATTTTTTTTTTCTAGATGCTTACCTACCAAGCAACTAGCACATACTCCATCGGAAGTTTGGATGGAGGGAAAACCTTCAACCATTTTATCATTGTGGAGCTGCTTCATATATTTGAAATTGAGATGGCCAAATCTCTCATGCCAAATCTTGTTGGTGTTATTAGCATGAGACAATAAAGTTGTAGGAGGAGAAACATGTAAGAAATGTGAGAACTCATAAGATTTGGTAAAGTGATTTGCAATACCTTTTTCTACAAGCTTTCCAGTGGCTTTTTCTGTAATCTCAACTAATTCTGAATCAAATGTAACTCTCTTGGGAGAGCCTATATGTGTCATATGGTAAATAGACAACAAGTTAGAAGAAAGGGAGGGAACATATAAGACATTCTTGAACTCACCATGCTTCGCTCTGACTGAGCCCCTTCCTTCTATTGGAATCTGGGAATCATCTCCCATGTGAATGTTAGGCCCCTTTGTCAGTGAAAGAGTAGAGAAGGATTTTTTGGAAGCAACCATGTGGTTGGAAGCTCCATAATCTATTATGTATGTTGAGTATGGAGAGATTGTTGCTTTCAAAGAATGACACCTCTCAGTATCTTCTGTCTCTGGCTCTTCATCAAGCTTCTTTGCTCTTGGGGAAGCAATGTTATGCTACTTGAGAAGAGCTGACATTTCATCAATTTCTTTCCTCATATAATTATATTCAAGATGGTACCCCTTTTCACAATAAGGACATAACTTATTTTCAAATTTCTTCTTCTTAGAGCTGGATGCCCCTTCAAAAGCTTGCTGATTTTGTTTAGGCTTCGAGTCAGATGCCTTTGGTTCCTTCTTCTTTGATTTTCCCTTTGCTTGCACTTTGGAAGAGTGAGAAACTAGAAGAGCTTGATCTTTGTATATCTTCATGACTCCCATTCTCATCAATTTGTCTTCCTCTTTTATTAAGGACTCGAAAAAAGAATCTAATGAAGGAACCTTCCAATCAGGAAAGATTTCCCGCTTGGAATGAAATATGGAAACAAGTACATAATACTTAGGGCCTATTTTGCTAAGTATGGAAAGGAAATTATGCTCATCCTTCCACACTGTCTGCACCAGAGTACTAGAGACTTGAATTTAGTGAAAAATTGCTCAATAGTCTCGAAACTGCTGGGATGTAAAGATACTAAGATACCAACTCATTCTCTAGAATGTGTCCCCTAAGCTCATCTTGTTTGTTAAACAAGCTATCAAGCTTATCTGAGGATTCTTTGGGAGTCCTCAATCCTTCTATATGGAATAGGATATCTCTAGAAATATAAGTACATAATTGCCTGAATGCTTCATCACAACGGTTTAGGAAATTGTTCCACTCTACCGGCTGATGAGGTTCAGCCTCCCATCCATGTATGATCCTGTGGTATCCATGCTTGCGCAAGGCTAGCTGCATATCAATCCTCCAATAAAGATAATTGGAAGTTGTGAGGATTCATGGTTCAGGAGTTTGAGAACTCATAATTTCTCCGCCTAGAATACTGCAAATACTTCTCACAAGCTACATAGCACCTATCAATTTCACTGCAATAACACACTAAAACATATGAACTGTTAGAATCATGTTTTTCCTCTCGGCATGAACATTTTTTCAGGGTCCGTCACGTCCTCTTCGCTACTCTGAATAAATACAGAACTAGAAAATCATCATAGGGGACTTCTGTGGAAACCCAACTGCTTCTGATGTTCGATGGGGAGAAACAAGCATGAAACCTGAGAAGGCTCTAATACCATATTAGAATTTGAATGCCATTTATATCTTCAAGCAGATAGTTCTAATAATGTTTGCAGCAAATAGAGGGAGAATGAAGATACAAACTAAACAAAACAAACCACATAGCAATCAGACAAGTATTGCTCAGGATATTACAGTATCATTCACAAAGATAATATCTGGTGTTACAATAGTTTACATAGAAAGAATTCGAATGCATGGGGTATGAATTTGAATCTCCCAAGTAGATATGACTGTATCTAGTTGAATCTCTAACTCATGGTCTCCCAATCAATATCGGATTCCAAAATCAACTCCCATATCTCCAACCAACTCAAACAAACAGTGATAGCTAGTTAACTCAGTGAAACTGAGTGTGTTAGGTGGGAAAAGGCGCTTACTCCACATGCATCCATGCATTACCCATGCAATACATGCACTAGATAATTGTTTGAGAACTAACTAAAAATAATTGAGGGCTAATTGAGACTAACTAGTACTAACTCCAACTAACTAAAGTAGGTTGGTGTCGGGACTCCCAGTGGCTCCTGAAATGTAGGGATTGGTCTAGGAGGCACCCAAACTAATGCATGCACATGTAGTAAGTGGCAGTTAACCGTTAGCAATTTTTTCCACACTCCAGTGACTGGTACATGTGGCCCCATTGGGATAAGTGGACCCAATTGTACTAGTGGACCCAAATATTTAATTAAGGTTCCGAAGTTAAGCAATAATTAATCTAATAGACATTTAACCAAGGGAGGATTAATAATCCTAACACAAGTATGATGAGATGGTTTCCTACTTTCTTGGTATAGACATTGGGGTCAGAATAACATCTAGAAAAACTAGTGTCAAGTAGAAAGCTATCCATTTTGGCATACCAAGATCTAGGAGCTTGCTTAAGGCCATATAAGGATTTCTTAAGACGACAAATAAGTCTAGAGTTATTTTGAACATATCCAGGAGGTTGTTCCATGTAAATTTCATCATGTAATTCACCATGTAAGAATGCATATGTTGATTGCATGGGCAGACCCGGGTTTACTATTATCAACCAACAACACCCCTAACTCACTGGCCCTTTCGGCGACAGACCGCAAGGCGGCCTGAAGTCTCACCCGAAGTGAATCTAATGGGTTGGCCAAGGACTCAAGCGTCTTGGACCAGGTTCTGTGGCAGTCCTACTGGTGGCTCGCAGCTCTTCTGGCTGTAAGATCTCTCTCTGTGTCTGTGCGTCGCGCAACCTCTTGCTCGCGTCGCGCAATCCCGTCGTCGCGCAGCTCTTCTAGCCGTAGCATCTCTACCCTTGCGCGCGTCGCGCGGGTTCCCTCTCTTCGCACGACTTCTTCCTTCTCACAATAGTCCCAATCTCACCGCATCGCCGCGCACCGTGCGACACGAAACTCCTGTCCAACGCTAAGTCCTCAACCCACGGAGTCGCGCACCGCAGCTCCTCTACCGGTGCGGTATCGCCTTCTTGCGATACCCTCCAACCGTGGCTTAGCGCACTTAGCATTGTTCGTGTCGACGCGCAAGACCTGATACCCAGACTGTCTTACTGTGATTAATTATCTATCTAAGGCAAGCATAAGTAGGCCTTATACGACGGGCCAAGGATCTCAACTTGTATATATCTTCCTGTAGTGCTGTAACTAAACAACTCATTCATACATCAACTGTAAGCAAATTGCATAACATAATCGGATAGATGCAGCAAAT
>LPNX010445162.1:47234-71444 GCA_001517045.1 Pseudotsuga menziesii
TTCGCTCTTCTGTCCTTCGTCTTCAATGCTTGAGCTTCGTTGCTCCTTCTTCTTTATGAGGGTCGCTGAGCCCTCCTGTCTTTCGCCGCTGCCTTCAATGCAGTGGGTGAGCTCTCCCTTCTCGGCCGCTCAGGTACCATTGCCTTTATTTGACTTTCGTATCTCAAAAAGTCATGGTTTCCGGCTCTGCTCTGCAGCTGGAACCGTGCTACGGCGTCGTAGCTCCGTCTTATCCTCTTTCCGCCAAAACTTATCTCTCCGCCAAAACTAGCAGCTTCTTCTGTAGCTGCGGGACCCTGCTCCAACAGCATACTTGAAATCCATTTGATGGACTTTCAAGTAATGTAAGGCTGCAAAGGAAAGAACAAGGCAGATGGAGTTCATTTTTGCGACAGGAGAAAAGGTTTCATTATAGTCAATCCCTTCAACTTGGGAAAAACCTTTGGCAACTAACCTTTCCTTAAGTCTTTAAACACTTCCATCTGATGCATACTTAGTTCTATAGACCCATTTACATCTGACAAGTTTTCTTCCTTTTGGAAGAGGTACAAGATCCCAAGTATCGTTCGCCATTAACGAATGATATTCTTCATCTATAAATGCATCCCAATCTGGATTTCATGAAGCTTCTACAAAAGTTTCTGGATCATGATTCTCTTAAACTTGATCCAAAAGAGAAGAGGCTTGCTGAAAATGAGAACGTGTTTGACACTGATCTCTAGGATCACCAACAATATCACCAGCTGCTTCACATGTTGAACAGACCTATCGAGGAAGCAATTGTGTTGGTGCAACTAAAGGAACATGAGCAGGAAGAGGTGGATTTTCATCCTCACTGTCATCATCAGAAACTGTAGTTGGAAACCTATCAAGGAAGTTGGAAGTAGAAGAAGGCACAATCACCGAATCAGGCTCGCAGGACAAAGATGGCACAACCGTCGAGTTAGGTTCGCAGGCCAAGAGATTTTCATCAAATTTAACATCTCTTATAATGATTATATCATGAGAATGTGGTTGAAGAATTCTATAACCTTTTACATCTTCAGAATATCCAAAAAATATGCACTTTTCACTTTTAGGTTGCAATGCTTTCCATTATTCATCTGGAATGTGAGCCCATGCTTCACTACCAAACACACAGAAGTGACTTACATCTGGTTTAATTTTACTCCATGCTTCTTTCGGTGTTATACCTTGTAAATATTTAGTGGGGGTGTGATTAACTATGTAATTTGCACAATTTATGGCTTCATCCCAAAATTGAAGACTTAGTCCCTTAGATTGTATCATACAATTAGTCATTTATTTTAAAGTGCGGTTCTTCCATTCAGCTACAACATTTTGTTGTGGTGTGTATGGAATAGTGTGTTGTTGTTGGATTCCTTGTTCTGTGCAGAAAGTAGTGAACTATTTGTTAACATATTCTCCTCCATTGTCAGATCTTAATTTAATAATTTCATGACCAGATTGTTTTTCAACAAGGGCCTTATAGGCCAAGAACATGTTAAATACTTTGCTCTTAAGTTTTAGGAAATAAACCCCAAGTGTGTCTGGAGTAATCATCAATGAAATTTAAGAAATATTTGAAACCAGAAAATGAAGCAGATGGAAGAGGACCACACAAGTCACTATGCACAAGCTCCAAAGGAACCGAGGCATGCTAAGAGGCACACTTTTCAAAACTATCCCGATGATGTTTTTCAAGTACACAACTAGAAAAAACACCATCCCTGCAAGATACCATCGAAAGACCTGTCACCATATTATCTTTACATAGTTGTTGCAATGAGCGATAATTTAAGTGACCAAATCGCTCATGCCAAAGTTTGCTCAAGTTATCACTATGAGCAACAAAAACTGAAGGAAAAGGTGATGACCCAAAGTTGTTAAATTTGTACAACCTGGTAATATCATCAACAATTCTGGTAGCGAGGACATGTTGAGGATCTTTAAAATCCTTGATTACAACTTGGTGAGGTGTAAACGTTACAATTTTACCTTCACCGGAATGAGTGATTTGACAGACTGACAACAAATTGTATGAAATTCTTGGAACACATAGTACATCACTTAAATGACCATTTTCTACTGGAACTATTCTAGATCCTACAACACTTAGAGATCTATCATCACCAACAAATATTTGTTTGGTGTTACATTCATGCATAGTAGAAAATATGTCTTGATCCTTAGTCATATGATAAGATGCTCCAGAATCAATGAGTCATTCATTTTGAGTAAAAGAAGAAGATGCATTATAAGAATAACCAAAAGCAAAAAGTGCATGTCCATGAGAGGTAGATTCTGAAGACGAATCTAGGCTGATGTGCTACTTCTTCATTGTTGCTTCCAAGGCTGCCATCTTCTTGAAACACTTAGATTCATCATGATTATCTTTCCCGCAATAGTTGCAATGATGCTTAGTCTTATTTCCTTTTGGCTTGGATCCTTTGTCATTTTTTAAAGAAGGAGCTGACTGAGAGGGTTTGGGACACTTGTTTGGCTTATTATTGCGAAAATTTTGTTTCTTGGGAGGCTTGGACTTTTCTTTCTGTTGGGACAATAAGGCTTTCCCAGATGTATCTGCATTGCTGACCATTCCAAGATGGATGAGCTTGTCTTTCTCTCTAATTAAGGAATCACAAAATGATTCAAGACTAGGCTCTTGATAGCTAGCTGCAATCAAGGATTCTTTCATGGAGTAAAATGTAGATACAAAAATAGAATATGCAGGTCTAAGTTTGGAAAGAATATGATAAATGCAATGTTTGTCTTCTCTCTTAATCTTGCATTCTTCACATAATAGTCTAAGAGATTTATACTTAGATAAATAATCTTGAATGCGTGAAAAATAATTTGGATTTAAAGAAATCGACTCATTCTCAATTTGATGACCTCAAATTTCATTGTGTTTACCAAACAAAGATTCCAACTTTTCCCAAGCTATATGAGGTTCATCAATTCTAGATAGGTGCAATCGTAAATCAGTAGAAATTGACATCCCAATCAATCCATGAGCTTCATCACATATATTTGCCCATTTTGTTTTCTTATTATCATCAATGGGTTCTATTTCTTTCCCTAAAGTAATTCTGAAAATTCCCCTACTTCGTAGAACATCCTCCATACTATATTTTCATGAAAAATAGTTCAAACTAATAAGTAGAATATCACAAGGGGTGGCCATACTGTAAAATAATGGATGAAAAAATAGAAACAAATTGCCTACATGAAAAGAGCTCGAAAAATCAGACGATTTAAAAAAAACGACACTTAAAACTAATTCCAAAAGAGAAAGTTATGCTTGATCAAAGAAAAAGTTGAAGATGTCCCCAATAGTGACGTGGCAGATAGAGAATGATCAACTAAAAAAAAGAACCCCATCTTCCCAAGATGAACCTTTGACAATCACTTTACAAGAAAGTTGCTTTAAGTGAATCACTTTTATAAAATAAGTTATTTTCACTTTTACAATGTTGTTACTTTTAAATAGTGCAACAAAAAAAACTTTAAGTGACTCACTTTTTAATTTAATTTATTTTTAATTTAAATGAGATGCACTTTTACAATAAAGTAACTATAAATTAGAAATTGCATGCACTATTAAAAGGTAACTTAATAAGACTTGAACTCAAGACATATTAAGGAATAAAACAACTTTGAACCAAGTGAGCTAAGATTAAAAGGTACATAAAAGAAGGGAAGGAAAAAAGATGTTTTTTTAAACTCTTCTCTCACGGTTAGTGTGTTTGCTTCTTTTCCTGCAAATCACACCACAAACTAAAATGATAAAAAAATTTCCACACTTTGAGGTTAAATCTCGTCAGCTTTCCCAGAAAGTCTACGTTTTCTCTCTGTTTCTGATTCACCGTGATTGCACAAGGTGCACGACAAAGAGCATACGCAGCCGAGAAAAACCCTTTCCCTTTCTGTTTCTGATTCACCGCAATCGCGCAAGGTGCACGACAAAGAGAATACGTAGACAGGGAAGACAAAAATATGAGACTAAAAACCAAAAAAAATCTAATAATAAAACTGATAAATATGAGATATTTAAAAAAATTTAATAAAAAATCGTCACTATAACATTATACCTTCATATTTGGTGAAATCGGCATTTCTAGAGAAAGCAGAAATAGTTTTCGATGAAACGAAAACTAATTCCCAATGGAAACGGCGCTCCGAACGCAATGGAATACATTCCATGGCCCAGAAATGCACAAAAAATCAAGAAACATAAACCCTTTCAAAATTTCGACAACACCAATTTAAGATCTAGATCAGAAGCAGCTCTTCATAAAAGCTCTGATACCATGTTCGGGTACACAAGGTACTCCCAAAATACCGAAAACCAAGAGCATCCACTCACACAAACATATCACTGATCAGCACACCGAAGTTTTGACGTGGTTAAAACCCACGAGAGGGAAACACTCCATGGCCCCATCCAAATAGCTACTTGAGGCAGTTTACTATGCAGAAGAAAGAAAGATACAAATGAGATTCTCATAATCAATCAACTAGCCAATGACCCTCCAAGCTCTTTAAATAGATATCATGGACCAATCGGGTGTTAAGCCATGGATAAAGGGTAGGTATGATCTAAGAGAAGATGAATCGTTGGATCACTCTATGTCTAGAACATATCGTGACCGTCGGATTAAATATTTACAAATGCATACGAATGCATACTAAAGAAACACACTTTACCTAACGGATATATTACACAAGTTGATCTTCACTAACTCCTAAGTGTTTAAATATCCTAACATGGTTGTCATCCATGGGATAAACTTCAATCCCAGACTAAATGTCTATCAACCCCTTGGTCCCTGACCATGTCTACCATTCTCCTAGAGAATAGCTCTTGATGCGGCTAAGAAATCAACACTCCATCTCAGTAAGAGAGGCATTCTCTTCGATACCAAGCTTCTCTTGGAAGTACACAAAATTTGTCAATGATAGAGGCTTGGTCAGCATGTATGCAATATGTTCATCTATATGAACGTACTAAAGTCTCATGGCACCTCTCTAATGAAGTGATACTTCATCTCAATGTGTTTCAATCTGTCATGAAACACTAGATTCTCTAAAATATTCATGCAACTTTGGTTATCACATGGATAAAAATTGGCTCAAGCTTTACACCAAACAAATCAAAGAGTAACTCCCTAATACACACAACTTCTCTGCAGGAATCACTAGCAGAAATATACTCAGCTTTAGATGTGATCTAAGCTATGGAACCATGTTTCCTACTGGACCAAGATCAGATCATGGTTGATCCCATACTAAAGCAATATTTGGATGTGATTTTCTGGTCCACTGCACTACCTTCCCAATCATAGTCAGAAAAAAACAACTAACATTACTCCATACCTGGAGGTGTACATGAGCCCATAAGTAACAGTGCCTTACAAATATCTAAGCACATATTTATAAACTATCAAATAAATGTGCTTACGATCAAACATGAACTGACTCAATGCACTCACTGCATAACAAATATATGTTCTAGTATGCGTTAGATACATCAAGGATCCAATAAGCTGACAATACTAAGTAGGATCCACTCTCTTTGAGAAAGAAGCTAACTCATGTAGATTCTTCAAGTTTGAATTTGTAGGAGTGCTCATGGGCTTGCAATATTGCATCCCAAAACTTTGCAATATATTAACTGCATACTTCCCTTGTAAGAGGAAGATCTCATCTGTATTTTTCCATACCTACAGACCAAGAAAGTAGTGCATAAGGCCCAGGTATTTCATCTCAAATTCTAAAGTGAGGTCCCTCTTACACCGATCTATCGATTGTTCCTTTCTAGTAAGGAACAATTCATCCACATATAAAACCAAGATCAAGGGATGGTTATGAACAACCTTGAAATACATGTTGGAGTTATCAACACTCTTAGAGAAACCTGAGCTATGAAGGTAATTGTCAATCCTTTATACCAAATCCTTGGAGCATGTTTGAGCCCATACAATGCTTTCTTTAGCTTACACACATGAGATTGCATCCCTTGAGTCACAAAACTTTCTGGTTTCTCAATGTAGGATTCCTCTTCAACTTTTCCTTTAAGGAAAGTTGACTTCACATCCATCTAGTGAAGTTTCCATCCAAAAACAATGACAAGGGAGATAATTGTTATGTTGGTGGTGTATTTGGAAGTTTGAGCAAAGGATTCATCATATTATATGCCTTCCTTTTGATATAAACCATGTACCACAAACCTTGGTTTATATTTTTCAATACTTCCATCAGCAACATGTTTGGTTTTCTAAATCCACTTAGAAGTCACTACAAACTTCCCTTTTGGTCTTGGGACCACTTCCTATAGATATTTTTTATAATAGAAATGTACTCTTCTATCGTAACATCATTCCATACCGACTTATTGACTACTTCCTTATAAGTGGAAGGTTATGCATCAATGAATTTGCTCAAAAGCCTAGAATACTTATGGGGCTTCTTGTTTTCTCTAAAATTTCATGGAGTATATTTATGCTTCTCTGCTTTCTGCAGTGTTTCACAAAACCAAGCAGGTCTTCTTTTAGAAGGAGGAGCCTCAAGCAATTCTTTAGTAGGCCTTTTTGGTTCTATGGGAGCATTTGGAATTGAAGGCTCATCATCCTCCTCCCTCTGATCATATGAATGAGGAGAATGTGGAACTTCAGAAGGATAATCTTTTGGATTATCTAGAAGCTCTCTATAATGATGGAAAGCTTCTTCATCATAGAATATCACATCTCTACCGACCTCAATTTACATTTGACCATGAACATAGATGTGATAATCTTTTGAATTGTCAATGTAACCAACAAATGTGTCTTTCTTGTTGGAGGGATCTAGATTTGTTATCTTTTATTTTAGCACATGAGTATAAACTATAGTACCAAAGAAACTAATGTGATCAACTACGGGTTTCTTACCTTTGAACACTTCTTCTAGAGTACTTTCCCCCAAAATTGCATGGGGGATTTTGTTTTGAATGTTGACAGTAGTACCGGCATCCTCATCCCATAGAGATAAAGAAAGATCTAGATCACATAACATAGCTCTAGCTAATTTAGGTATTGTTTTGTTCTTCCTTTCTACAACCTCATTCTATTGAGGGTTGTAAGGCACATATAGCTCCCTCTTGATCCCTGCTTCTTGGAAAAGATCATCCAACTAATGAGATTCATAATCACCCCCATCATTTTACCTTATGATATGAATGTTCTTGCATGTATGATTTTAAACTAGTTCCTTGAATTATTTTAATTTATCAAGAGTTTCATTCTTAGTCTTTAGAAAATAAATCTAGGACTTGCGGGAGCAATCATCTATGAAAATCACATAATATAAACAACCACTCAAAGAATGTGAAGTCACAGGTCCACATATATCTGAATGAATTAGATCCAAGATCCATTTAGATATACTGCTACTATTAGAAAATGATTTCTTGGCATTCTTTCCAAGAGCACAACCTTTACAAATACCAGCATGCTCATAAGAAAACTTAGGCATACTTGTTACCATCTTTTGTATACTAGTAAGGGATCTATTACAAAGTTGTGCAAACCTTTGATGCCATAAATCGCATGGATTGATTTTGTTGTGGATCAATGTCTGAATGGAATGCCTAGATGCTTTGCAGAGGACTCCCTCTCAAAAACCAATTGTCACAGATGGAATCAACTCTTCATTCTTTGGCCATAAGAGAACCTTTCTATCCATGAAGATCACTTTGTATCCTTTATCTTCTAATTCTACAACTAAGAAGAGATTCTTCTTCAAGCTAAGAACATATAATATGTCTTCGATATGTAGAATAGTCCCCAAGTTAAGTTGAAAATATGCTAAACCAACTCCTTCAATTTCATAAGTGGTATCATCTCCAAGTTCCACACAAGTATTAAACTTCTTCTTTCTGAAGTCTGTAAGAGCTTCTTGAAATCTAGTCATGACTTATGTGTTTGGAAGCTCCACTTTCCACCAAACAGGATTTAGCACCATTGGTAATGGATTCAAAGAGGGATGAAATCAAGTAGTACTCTCTTCTAGGTTCTTAATCTTGGGAAGACTTATTGTTCTTCTTCTGCTACTACAGATGCTTGGATTTTTTCTTTGAACTTTCTATTTTGTTTCCTACAATCTCTGGCATAATGTCCCATCTTGTGACAATCAAAGAATTCAATCTTTGACACATCAAAGTGCTTAATTTGAGGCTTCTTACCTTTCTTCTCTTGAGGGAAGAACTTATTTTTCTTCTTTGTCTTGGAAGCAAGGACAACCTTCCCTTTCTTAGAACCACCATTTCTGCTTTGAATTATTTCTTCCCCTTCCAAGTAGTCATGCCATAGTATTTCAAATTTTGGCTGGAATTCACAACCATTTATAAAGGACATAAAAGTTTCCCAAGAACTAGGGAGACCATAAAAAATAGTTTGAATAAGATCATCATCGTCTACTGAAACACCAATAGCTAAGAGTTGATCTCTTACCTCGGATATTTTTGTAAAGAATGAAGCCACACCTTCATCCTTCTCCATCTTCAATGTACGAGGGTTGTTCTTCATAACTCTTTTTTGGTTGGGATATTTCTTCTCATATAGATTTGTTAAGGTGTCCAAGCATTCTTTGGCAATATTTAATGGGGTTATGACAGGAATCATGATATTTTTAACTCAATCGTAGATTATCCTTCTTTCCTTGGCTTTCTTCCTCTAGAATGTTTCCGGCCTCATTGCATTAGTCGTACATTCTTCTAAAACATTGAGGACAAAGTCATAAATATCATTCTCTTCCAAGGTGGCCAAGAGCCTTGCTTTCCCTAAATTCAAGTTGGAATACCCTTCAAGGTTGTCCTCTAGTCTGAAAGTTATTGAAGCCATCTCTAATCCAATAAAATTATGCTAAATAAAATCAACAAGGTCTGCAGTCTTCTTAGAGATGTACCAAGGTCAATGGAGGAAATAATGACTTGCTCAAAAGATACGATACCATGTTAAAATTTTAATCAAGGATTCAATTTAATAGTAGTAACAATCTTCTTTTCAATTTCTAGCATACTTGTATAATATATCAGCGGTAGTAAGAAATTCAAAGTTATGTAGCAGCAGTAAAATACAAACAATCATACATATGAACACAAGAATTTTGTGGGGAAATCTTTCAAGGAATAAAACCCTAAAACAATTAATAATCCTTCCTCTGAATGAGATGACTAAGTTTGTACATGAGCATATAATAAGAAGAATTTTACATCAGTTTGGATTTGCCTCTAGGGCACACATACCAAGAAAAATATTGTAGGAGAATGATTCTATTAGACTGTTTCCACTGATCCAAACTGATCCAAACTCTTGAACAAAGGTGATGTTGACCAAGACTTAGTTGTTGTTGCTTGAAATGATGCCCTAACAGGGCTCGACTAGTTGGAGGATGCCCTAAACAGGGCTCAACTACTCTTGTATGCCCTAGATAGGGATCAACCTCTAAGAGAGACCCTTAGTAGGGCTGTAACCTTCCTGGGAGAAGTTCATCCTACCTAGAGGAGACCCTAGTAGGGTTCATGTCACATAAAATCATCCCTAAAGGTTGCTGCTAACTTCGTCCTTCCTGGAGAAGGACCTAACAAGGGATGTCGTGAGTTGTAGAAACGCTAACAAGCTGGGTTGTTGTCTGCTGCAAAAATAAATCAGACTTCAACGTTGTCTTTGATGGTTGAACCAATCCATACGTGTGTGTGAGAGAGAAGAACCAGTAGCTAACACCCAAGAAATTTTGTCCTTGATTAGAGATTAAGATGTCTTGGATGTGTTGTGAACAAATGAGGACACTTCCTTTTTATAGTTCATGAATGAGAGATAAATCCATAAATTAAGGAGACCGCCCTTAGGGGATTTTCATATTTTTGGTACTTTGAATTTTGAGGTCCTTTGACTTTTTAACCTTTTAATCTTTTGATCTTTTGGTATTTTTATTTTTTTAATCTTTAGAGAGGTTTTGGTCCTTTATAAGTGGGAACTTGGACCAACACTAGGGTACTTGGACCCTCATTGGGTTTCTTGGTCCTTTAAGGTGGTTCCATGACCACAATTAGTCATCTCAATCATTCTTCTTAGTCTTCGTGATCCACACATGCCAACTCAAAGTACATCATCATAATAAGGAGGATTATTAATTGTATATCTCGTTCTCCTCATTGACACCAAGGTCATGTGCTTGGAACTTCAATAAGGGGTGGCTAGGTCCTTGAGAAGATCCCATAACCCACTAACCATGGAGAGGAGAAACTAACCATGTTCTTCAGCCCCATGCTGAAGGTTGACCGAGGTCAACATCTTGGCAATTCACCAAGTGCCTCCATCCTTAACAAATGGCTCTCAGCCACAGGCTGAGCTTCAGTCCCAAACTGGATTATGTTGATCAATTCCTTGGTCCCTATGATCTGGATTTATGCAGGAATGCAACATAATACACAAATAACCATAGAAACAAATATGCAGCAGAAATAACACTTCATTTCATTAATCAAAGAACTAAAACTTGTTTACATACAGAATGGAAATAAACTAGCTAGAGTGATGGTGGCTTATCTATGAGAAGAGATGTGGTGGCTACATGCCTCTGAAATCTCTATTACAATGAGGCTCGAAGGCCTATATATTATTGAGAAACAATGGAAACCCTACACATCCAAAAACCTAACCCTAGGAGGTGAAACGCCAGAATGTGGGTCTCGTTGGGTAACTTGGTACATAAATTTCCCGGGGTCGTAACTTTGGCATACTACCTCCGTTTGACGCGCATGATACATCATTAGAAAGATCTCTTAAAGGACTACATCCGTAAATAACAAGTATTAAGACCAAAATGAACTTATATTTTCCCGACCATTCGATGCCGAAAAAACGTTGTTTAGGGCCTCAAAATGGCTCCGAAAGTTTAGGACCTGAAAACTGCCAAAAATAGTAAATTGTGCTACAATTAAGGAAACTGGAAAACTGAAAGAAACAATGGTGGGGGTCCAAGTCGAATAGGTGGCTAGACACCAATATCCTCCTGGATCATTCCTCCCCCCTTAGGAAGCAATGGTCCCCGTTGCGTTGAGTTCCTCCATGAGATGAGGAAACTTCTGTTGAACTTGGTCTTTGGTGAGCCACTTTCCCTGGTGAAGGAGTTGGCCTGCTTTGACAACTCAATATAGCTGGATCTTCTGTTGGTAGGTGTTCTTGATCTGTGTGTCCATAATCCGATCAGTTCTGGCTTGTTCCATGCAGTCGGGGTTTAACTCTGTTGGTGTGAGTTGTTCTACCACGTCTGATGTGTCCAGTAGAGGTGGAAAGTAGGGCCGAAGGTGGTCCACATTGAACACTGGGTGCAAACCAAGGAATGGTGGAATATTGAGATCGAAGGAATTGTCCCTAATATCCTTGGTGATGGTGTATGGCCCATATTGGAGCGATCGAAGCTTGCGGTGCGATCCAGCGAGGCGTTCCTTCTGCAAATGTAGCCACACTTTGTCGCCCACCTGGAAGTTGTGTTGCACCCGATGCTGATCATGTCGTTGCTTGTACTTGGCATTGGATCTATCCAATATGTCATGAACCTATTGGAGAATGTGTTTAATGCGCTCAATGAATTTGTTCGCCTTAGAAACTTCATACTGGACATGAGCTGAATCAGCCTGAGTAGCTGCAAATGGCATGGCTACGTCAATGGGACATAGTGGCTGGATTCCCAAGCCCACCTGAAAGGGGCTATGGTAGGTGGAGATGTGGAGGGCCTGGTTATAGCTATGTTGTACATAGGGGAGGCTCTCATCCCATGTGCATGGATGCTTTGAGTTATACATGCGCAAAATGTGTACGATCATCTGGTTGACGACCTTTGTCTGGCCATCAGTCTAGGGATGGAAAGGTGTGGACTTTGTGAGCTTGGTGTCTAGCATTGACCATAGGCTACACCAGAATGTACCAAGGAACCTGTTGTCTCGATCTGAGATTATAGACTGTGGGATCCCAAAGTTTACCCACACTCATTCAAAGAAGAGTTTAGCAGTGGATTCTGGTGTGATATTTTTCTTGTAGGCCACCATTATGGCCATCTTTGAGAATCTGTCAATGACCACGAACACATAGTCATTTCCGTGCTTAGTAGAAGGAAGTCCCGACATGTAATCCATGGAGATGGATTCCCAAAGTCGACTAGGGGTAGGCAACGGAGTATAGAGGCCTTGCTTCTTAATGGATGGTTTGGCAATGGCATAGGCAGTGCAGGATCGGATGTACTTCCCGACGTCCTGTCGAAGGTTCGACCAATAGAAATACTTCTGCAGTACTGCCACTTTTTTCTTGACCCCGAAATGCCCAGCGACCTGACTGTAGTGCATTTCCCAAATCATCTTGGCATGCTCGCTTGAAGGAACACAAAGGTGTCCCATGTGACATAGTAGTGCATCCTGGAGGTGAAAATTTGGAACTTGGTTTCCCTCCAAGAGCATCCTATATGTGTGGCTGAATTTTGGATCGCTCTTGTAGAGAATTGGCCAATCAAAGGTCTCGTTCCCATAAGAGTTGAGTACGGTGGTTATCGCCACGATCAGTGGTCGGCTGAGGCAGTCTGTAACATTATTGGTGCTTCCCTTCTTATACTTGATATTCAAATGAAATTGTTGTAGATATGATGACCACTTTTGATGGTGATCATTCTGTAACTTTCCTTGTGTCTATATGAACTGCAAGGGTCGATGGTCTATGTGGATGGTCATTTCCTTCCCCAAAATGTAATGCTTCCATTGTCAGCAATCCTGTACAATGGAATACATATCTTTGTCATAAGTGGGATCTTTGTGGACTGTGTCGAATAGTGTCTCATTATGATATGCCACTGGATGCGCTTGTTGAGTAAGGACTTCCCCAATAGCATAGTCAGAGGTGTCTGTCTCGATCTTAAATGGTTGTTGCAAGTCTGGTAATGTGAGCACTGGGGCACAGCAGAGGCAATGTTTCAATTCTGCAAACGTCTTTTGTTGATTTTTTGACCAGAAGAATTTTTCTTTTGCTCCTCCCTTGGTGACTTGACTCAAGGGCCAAGTGATATAAGAGAATCCCAACACGAACCTGCGGTAGAAATTAGCAAGACCCAGAAAGCTGCGAAGCTCTGTTAGATTAGTTGGGGTTTTCCAATCCCAAATGACTTGGATCTTGGTTGGATACACATGTACACCATACTCATCAATAATGTATCCCAGATACTGAACCTGGCTCATGCCAAAAGTGCACTTGTCCAAATTGGCACACAACTTGTGTTGCTGCAACGTTTGGAGGACCTGTCAGATGTGGTGGAGGTGCTCTTCCCAAGTCTGGCTTAATATCAGGATGTCACCCAAGTACACTACTACAAATGAGTTGGTGAATGGCCACAAGATTTCGTCCATCACTCTCATGAAGGTTGCAGGAGCATTCGTCAGCCCGGAAGGTATGACCAACCATTCTAAAAGGCCCTCCTTGGATTTGAAGGCAGTCTTCCACACATCGGTCAGTTCGATCAGTACCCGGTGATACCCGGAATTTAAGTTGATCTTGCTAAAATATTTCTCCCCTTTAAGCTAGTCCAGGAGGTCATCAATCCATGGGATCGGGTACCTATTTCGGACAGTGATCTTGTTCAACGCCCGATAGTCAATACAGAGTCTCCAAGTCCCATCCTTCTTCTGTACCAACACGATCAGGCTCCCACGGGGCGATGAACTTGGCCAGATGTGACCCTTTTGTAGTAGCTCCTGAATTTGCCTCTTGATTTCATCATTCTCCAGAATAGAGTGTTGATAGATCAGTCCATTGGGCAGCGGCGTACCTAGGGTCAGATCGATGGGGTGCTTAACCTGACAGTGCAGAGGAACCCCTATGGGCGAGGTGAATATGTTGTGGTACTCCTCCAAAACCTTGTTCATTTGTTGTTGTCATGCAGATGGGCCCTGTCTGGAGGTCATGGACACGATCTTCTTCTTGCCCTGAGGGCAGATCATCAAGAAAACAAATTTCCTGGTTTTGGAAATGAGCTTACTGCATTATTTTGTAGTAACCAAAGAGATAGCGGCAGGAGGTGGTACCTCTGGTATCCTATACAACTTATTTTCCAATGTAATAATAACAGCGCGAGGCCGAGACTCATACACAACATGTCGCTTCCATAATTATGGTTGACCCAATAATACATCACAAACATCAAGAGGAGCAATATCACATAATACCTCATCGATGAAGGGCTTGATGCTATAGGGAAGGCGACATTGTTGGCTGATGAGGAGATCCCGTCCTTGGTGAAGCCACCCGATGGTATACGGCTGCAGGTGTGTTGTGGTCGGAAAGCCCAACCGCTTCATGACCTCTGCTGAAATGAGGTTCTTTCGGCTCCCATTGTCGACAATGAACTGTAGCGGGGAACCCTTTACCCACATCTGGGAGTGGAAAAGACGCTCCTCCTCCTCTGAATCTTCTGGTTCTTCCTTTTGGATATTTGTGGTGGCAACGATGGCGTTGGGCTCTGCATCGATAATCTTCTTCCCTCTGTCATTCCCCTTCTTAGGTTTTGATTCAGTCTCAGAGTATGCATCTAATTCGGAAGCCTTTATCTCGGCCACTAGTGACTACTTGGCCCGAAACTCACTGGTGTTGTGAGTGGGGCTCTTATGGAACTCGCACCACTTTCCCGCTTCCTTCTTGGGATTCGTAGTGTTGTTCTTTGCTTGCGACTTTGGAAAGTTTTCTTGAGTTGCCATTCCTTGGCTGTGTCCTTGGTTCTGCGGTTTGGGGGCACCTTTCGCTTGCTTCTGATTCGCAGATCCAAAGTCTCGCTTTTTCTGTTTGAATTTTTGCTCAATTTTGGCAGCATACTAGTATGCCATACCAAGCGAGGAGATGTTGAGGAACTCCATTTCCTCTTGAATGTATCTGTGTAGAAAACTACGGTACTTCAGCACCAAATGTTTCTCTAAATCTTTGATACCCAACATGGTGTGCAGGGTATGGAACAGATTCGTCATCTCATGCACATCTTGATCTCTTTGCTGCTGCAACGTAGTCCATTGTATGTACTTGTCCTCATAGCTCCCCACGAGATAATATTGTCCCTTTATGGCATCTCAGAATGAATTCCAAGTGGGTATGGCTGAGAACAGAGAGGGTTCCTCCTCGTCCTTTCTCTCACAGTAGGTTTCCCACCAGTCCTTGACATGGAGGGAGGCTTTGAGTAGTGAAAAAGTAATCTTTTCCTGGTCGGAAAAGTCCTGAACCGAGAAATATCCTTCTAATAGATTCAACCATCTATCTATGGTGTCTGCATCTATTCGACCATCAAATATGGGAATGTCAAAGTTTACTTATACCTTAAAATGGGTTGCACCTCTAGCGTGGTTGCTAGATGCAGATGCGCCGCCAGTGGGAAGTCGTTGAAGGATCTGGGCGAAGTTATCCATCATCGCATTCCTTTGTTTTTCAAGGGCCTCCTCAAGCAACATTTTGATAGGATCTTCTGCGCCCTCATATTTATTTTCATCCCCCATGGGAGGCTGTCGGTATTTGCGAGGCTGATCTTGCAAAGGTTCAACAAGATCGAGCCCTAACTCTTTATACCCCGCCCTCGTTGGGGACATGCAAAGAAGGATCGAGAAAGAGCATATTGCTCTGATACCACTGATCTGGATTTATGCAAGAATGCAACATAATACACAAATAACCATAGAAACAAATATTCAGCATAAATAACACTTCATTTCATTAATCAAAGAACTAAAACTTGTTTACATACAGAATGGAAATAAACTAGCTAGAGTGTTGGTAGCTTATCTCTGAGAAGAGATGTGGCAGCTACATGCCTCTGAACTCTTTGTTACAATGAGGCTCGAGGGCCTATATGTAATTGTGAAGCAATGGAAACCCTACACATCCAAAAACCTAACCCTAGGAGGTGAAACGCCAGAAAGTGGGCCTCGTTGGGTAACTTGGTACATCAATTTTTCGAGGTCGTAACTTTGGCATACTACCTCTGTTTGACGTGCATGATACATCGTTAGAAATATCTCTTCAAAGACTACATCCATAAACAACAAATATCAAGTTTGGAACAAACTCATGTTTTTCTGACCATTCGATGCCGAAAAAACGTCGTTTAGGGCCTCAAAACGGCTCCGAAAGTTTAGGACCCGAAAACTGCCAAAAATAATAAATTGTGCTACAATTAAGGAAACTGGAAAATTGAAAGAAACAATGGTGGGGATCCAAGTGGAATAGGTGGGTGGGCACCAATATCCTCCTGGATCACCCTATCCAGGTCCTCCATTATCCTGGAGAATGGTTCTCAACCCCGAGTTGAGCTTCAATCCTAGACAGAATGTCGATCAACCACCTAGTACCTGACCAAGTATGCCATTCTCCTAGAGAATGGCTCTTGATGCTACTCATAAATCAATAAAGGATAGTTTAGACAAACATGAAGAAAACTTGAGAGCCCTAAAAGAGCCTATATGCATAGCAACGTAAGTTGTTTGCATTCATTTTTATGATTACTACTAGAGTGATCAAAGATAATGCATGAAACAAAACACCAAAACTATTCAATTAGTACAAATACTTTCACCTCAAAGTGAATGTGTAAAACAAAACAAGAGGCAAGGAAATTGTTTTTATTTACATCTTGGTAGAGCCCCCCCCCCAGTCTTCATGGCGTCATATTGAAATTCTATCAAATTTGTTGGGACCTCTTCAAAGAAAGTATATTCAAACTTGTGGAAGAAAACAAGGTAGAATGGAAATTAATAGGGGTAAGCCCCACATTTTAGCCATCCTACCAAAAAATATAACTCAAAGAACTTCTATAGATTTAAGCCAAATTCGCTTTGTAAGGTCATGGCAACTGCAATCAAGAAAGTTATAAGAAAATGAATCTCAATAGAATAGGGAGGTTTTGTCCCAAATAAATGAATATGTGAAAATATAATTATGTTCCAAGACATAATGCACCCTACTAGAAATCCAAAAGTACATGACATGATAATTAAGTAGGATATTTCTAGTGCTTTTGATATGAAAATCATTATTTCCTTTTGAAGGTTATGTCAAGCTTCATATTTCAATTAACACCCTCATGTTAGTTGGGGCATTAGTCATTGTGTCAAATAGGTTTGAAAAGGTCCAAGACACGTACTTGCTAACTTCATGGGTAACAAGAGAAGATTAATGTGGTTGAGTTGAAACTTTTAATAATCTTTGTTGGAATGTATCAAACCCACTCATAACTTAGGATAAAATAATTAATCATTATTTGATTAATTATTCACCCACTGGCTTATTTAGTTGGCATCCACTTGCACCTTAAAGTTAGCACATGCCATCTATACCCCAGGAATGCTTTATTTCTGATTTTGGGTTGATCTTGACCACTTTATTGACTCCCAGAATTAGTAACAGCACTTTACAAGAGATTCTGCTTTATTCTGCTTTTCTGTGGATAAGGTAAAGCTAGTTAAACTAGGAAATTGGGTTCTTTTGTTTCCAACCCATCCTTCATGACTTTCTCTCCATTTTCTAAGATAAGCATGTTTTTCCATCTCCCCTGAAAACTCACTCATGTTTTTTCCAATTCGTGAGGTCCTTGATAGATTTGGGAATTGCTTTAGCCACCTATGGGGGTTTGTTATACTTTGATAAGTCATCATTTTTGAGCTTTATGAGTTGTCTTCATACAACTCGATTTTCCTATGAGGGATGTACATTATATGTACACTATTATTCATCATTATTCAATGAAACGATAACATTAATATTCATCTCTTTATTCATGTGATTCAGTCTCTTTTCTTCTCTCTAGTTTTCCTATGTATGCTTGTGAGAATTATTAGTAGCAAGAGCTATTTCGTATGCTTCTTCTTAGCATCTTTGCTCATAACATTGAAGCTATTATTTCTACAATCTTCACCATTCTTTAATTCTCACATGAATAAACAAAGGCACCAATATTGTGGGGAAAAGCAAGTACAAAAAAATGCCTACAAGTTTTGGAAAACCCTTCCATTATTGAATTGTCAAGCTCAACAGAATTTAGATATAAATTGATCTTTGCATTTTTACATGTTCTCTACTCTCTCAGTTCCCCTTGAGTTTCATCAAATTAATAACAATAAAATCCTTTAAAAGGGAGGAAAGAAAAACAATAAGGAAACACTCCCTGGTGGCTTGGGAAAAGGTAGAACATCTTACCTCAATGGGGAACATTGGATAAAATACCTTCCTCCTTCAAACACTACAATGATAAACTAAAATGTGAGAGAAAATCATTTTCATGAGGCTAGGTTCATGGCAATGTAAAGGCCTCAAAATGTTGTGATCTTGGTGTCAATGATGGAATCCACAGAGATAGTGATCCTCCTAATAATATAATGGTTGATTGTTTGTAGCATTGAAATATTTGCTTTCATGACCTTCCCTTATATACATATGTATAAATAATTAACAATCGGATATCAATCAAATTGTGGCAAAGAAGTCTCTTTTTATACATACAAGAAGATATGTAAACCAATTTAAAATGCAAATAATATATATATTTCATATACAAATATTTCAAGATTTTTTTTAAATGTTTTTTCTTTCAAAACATATATATAAAGGGTAGCTCAACAACCAATAAAACATAAATACACATTTGTTAAAGGAAATCTCATGGTATACCTACACCCTTCTTCAGAATATATGTATGTCAAAGAACTCATCAACCAAAAACAAGAGTAGTTAGAAAATCCTTTAACCAAAAAACTCAAGGTGAACTCCACGTTCAAATATGGATTAGAACTACAAGCAGTGTTTATCCTATCACATGTTCTAAAGGGCAGAAAAAGTACAACTGCCAATATGAACATCAATGTTGAGCTGTAAGTTGCATATTAGTTGCTAAAAAGAAACAATGATCAATAACGAGAACGAGCCTCTGGACAAGCTTTAATGGGAAGGCTACTGCCCAACAAGCTATTGAATGTCAACCATCTTGAGATCCAACGACCTACTCAGCAATAGCCATCACCCAAAGAAACTGTCCTCCCCAGAACCTCCTACAAGTTTGACTCAGTGATATGAAGTTTGATATGACTCCTCAAAATAATTTGAATGCCAGTAAAGGAATGTAATCTCAGTACTCGATACACGGTACCTAAGAGTAAATATATAGTCTAGTTTAAATGTCTAACCAAGGAAAATTTATGTTGTTGTTAAAAGCATTTCAATATGTGTTAATTAAGAGCTTAAACTATAAAACAAAACGAAAGTCAAATCTCCGGCTCAATAATCCTGCGAAACGGGTAGAGATTGAAGCCCAACAGGGACACGAACCCAAGCACCCAAGTCACTTTAATCAATCATAAGCCGCAAGCTTCTGGAGTGTATCCTGCATATACCACACCTCCCCCATATGAATAGAAACCAGTCTTCCGTCGGGGCAACCATCAGACCCCACCGCTGGCTCCTAACCTCAACCCCAATTTTTGGTTATATATATATGTGATTTGTAGGATTAGTATGTGATCTAAAATTATGCAACCCACTGGTACACCAGACCTGGACCACACTAACATTAGCATGGTTTGATTTTAAGTGTCTCATGTTAACTACCTTGAGGAGTTTGAACTTGAGTTACCATGCATTGTATTAGCACACACAGAGATATATAGTTTGAATTGGATCTACACACATATATAGTTTGAATTCGAATCTTTTAGGTTAAGAGAATTACTATACCTAGAATAGTAAGAATTATTTTGGTTTCACTGAATTGTAAATATTAAGTATTAACATTCCAGAAATATACAAGAGTGTTAATACTTAATAAAGTAGAGAACTCCAGAAAGTGTTAATCTATTTTGTATGAGAAGCAAAAAGTTCAATAATTTAAAATTACAATTTTAAGAAAGATTTCTTTAAATTTGGGTGATGATAAACCAAAACAAATATAAATATTGAAAATTTACTAACTACATTTTAAGTTTTTTTTTAATCTTTCTTAACACTTAATAAATTTAAGTTTAAAATAGATCCATATAAAAATATAGGCTTAACAAGTTTTCTCACAAAATTATCTCACATTTGGAAAAGAAAAAAAAGTAACCTTGAAAATAATGAAATAATTTTTTCATTTAAGAAAAATACTTATTTAAAGGAAATGCTTAGGACCTACAACATGGCTTCAAACCATGGATCCAAAAGGATATCCAACTAAAGTTGAAAGATGCTTAAATTGTCATAAGATTGCGAAACCATGGATCCAAAAGGATAGCAAACTAAAGTACAACTTAAGATTGCATTTGGATTGTTAATTGCAAAGATGCTTGAATTGTCATAACATTGTAGGAATTGTGTGATCCAAGTTTAATTTCATAATAATGAATGCAAATATACCATGCTTCGTAACAAGGGAATCTAGGCCAGCTCTTTATGGCATTTAGATTTAAAATTTTAATTAATATCCAGACATTAATAGGTCAACTGAATTGAGTCCATTCCAGATCGTGCAAGGAAGAATCCTACATGGGGTGATCAACTTGATGAAATTGTCAACTAGAACGCAGAAGAGCGCAGAGGCCGATTCGTTTGTTGATAAAGTATCAATTTACAGGCGGACCAATAGAAGAGATACCTGAAGTGTTTGACGACCAGGAAGTTCCTCAAACGAGGAGTCCGAAAAGGATAGAGTATTTGGTTAGTTGGAAGGACAGAAGTCTGGAGGAGGCGACGTGGATTTCAGAAGAAGAATTCAAGAAATTAAGTAATCAAGGGAAAATTTCTTTCGTACCCCAGGAGATTAGGGACACAACGTCACAGGTGAAAGCTAAATGATTTATAGTACATTTCAAGATTGGCTGGGGCTTCTATAATGGCATAATGGAGCGCCCTATATACTGGACAGACTTTCCCTCGGGAGGGGAGCCTGTCCAATGCACACCATCGGATTTCTCATCCAACGGTGTGCATTGGACAGGCTCCCCTCCCGAGGGAAAGTCTGTCCAGTATTTAGCGATAGCCATGGCATAATAGGCCTATTAAGAAGTTGAGGGAAAATTCAACAAATGAATAGAGGTCGATGTGTTCATTAACCCTCTAGATTAAATGTGTAAGTTCAAGGAGATCCAAATCATTGTTGATAAGTTTATATGACTATATTATGAAACTGCAAGAAATAGAACTACTCTTAGAGAGTTTTAGTCAACTACCCACAAAGCCAATTTGGAGCAACTAGATTCAATTGCTAATGCTTTAAAGAGTTTGCTAATTGTTATTATTTTCCATATGACCTAATCAATTAGATAGCTTCAAATATTTATGGTTAAGAGCCTTGGATTTGTTTCTAATGTTCCCCCTTCATTTGAAGGGAAATTATAAGAACATGAAGTAGTTGAGCAATGGAGTTGACTTGAGTGAGAGTCAATAGATGTGGTCAGGACTTGTTGGCCCCTTCATTTTTGGGATTTATATGCAAGAAAGTGGAAGGAAACACAATGCACCACATGGATAGTTTCAACCATGCCAAATGGAACCTTGACATAGTTGTTTAACAAGTTGAAAATATATATTTTGCGGCCTAAGTTGGATTGCATTAATTATGTAATGGGTTGTCTTCATTTTGTCGACTAGGGTAGATATGCCTTAACACAATCAATATTAACACTTGTATATTGTATAAGTAGACCCTTCAGGGAAATGAAAAAAAGGCTTCTAGGTTTAGAATCTAATGGAGGTCGATAGGTTGATGAGTCTCGAGGTTAATTGATTGTTTTGTTAAGTACTCGATGCATTGCTAGACTGGTTGTTGTTTCTTATGGGAGAAACTTATATTCATGTTGTAATCATCATATTGGATTGAATTGTGATGGTTGTTTCTTAATGAAGACCCCCATTTTATTTCATTTTGGATATTGTTTGGGTTAATGAAGACCATCATTCTATGATGGTGTGATGTGTGTTCTAGTTATTTTCTATTTAGCGTGTTTTCATTCAATGTATTATATTTATTCAAGTTATGATTGATGCAAACTTGAATAGTGATGGTCAAGGTTTAGTCTAAATGTATAAGAGCTTAATTAATGAACATTTTTTTACCCACAACTTCCCTTTGTATCTTTAGAAGTCTCAAATTATAGTGTTTTGGGTGATACTTTTTCCTTTGGGAAAAGAAAATTTGAGAATTCTAGACTACATCATACCTTTTTGTTGGACACGGACAAGAACCTCGGGTCTTAAAAGAGAGCTAACATGTTGGCAAGTTACCATATTCCATTGGTAACCTAGAAGGACTCAATTAGACTTAAATCGAAGACCTCATGACAAACTCCTCCCTGAACAATATATATGTATGTATGTATGTATGTATGCAAGTCATTGCATGTACATCTTATGAATGTATGCACATATGTATGGATAGTTTGAGTGGGAATAACACTTAAGAACATGTGTTTCTCTTCAAAGGTCATGTGTTCAATTTTGGAGGGGAGTAGGGTATGAAGTACATGTGAGTAAGTTGTTGTTTGTGAATATTTATATGGTGTTGAAAATGCACCAACACTCATATATATATATCATTTATTGTAAACAAAAATCATTGTTATTCAAATTCGGACATTGATCTATGATTCATTATTATCATCATCAAAAAATGGATAAGAATGAAGATTTTGATCCACCATCACCATCATCATCAAAAGTATCAATGTATTATTCTTCTTCTTGTTTAGACTTTGTATATTATTGTAAGATCACAATAAAAATACCATTTAATTAATGAATGAAATCTCGAGCTTAGAGTAATACAATTTAGATAAGTCAAAATTAACAAATTTTCACGTATGTAGGAGTTAAATCTTCTAAGACATTTTCATGATTATTTTGTAGGGAATAATTAGCTTCCTCTTTAATTAAATCGTCACCATACTCAACATATTGTATATCGATAAGAGAAAACCTTAATAAATAATGGTGATAATCTCGTACAATCACGTAACGATTACAATTATTATTTAGAGATACCTCATTCATAATGGGAGTTCATCCATGTTCTTAACGTATTACACATAAGCGTCTAACATAATAGCTATGCTACATATTGTGAGTCATGTGATTAATGACTCAGTACCATTTTGAGATAATTGTACACGTGGAATTCAATTTAAGGATGTTAAATTTTTAATCATAGAATTAATTTAATAGCATTAATAGTCTTTTTTTCAATTTCTAGCAAACTTGTATAATATATCAGTAGTAGCAAAAAAATTATGAGTTATGTAGGAACAATAAAATACAAACAATCATACACAAGAACACAAGGATTTTACGGGGAAACCTTTCAAGGAATAAAACCCCAAACAATTAATAATCCTTCCTCTAAATGAGATCACTGAGTTTGTACATGAGCAGAAGACTTTTACATTAGTTTGGATTTGCCTCTAGGGCACACATACCCAGAAAAATCTTGTAGGAGAATGATTGTATAAGACTTCTACCACTAATCCAAATTGATCCAAACTCTTGAACAGAGGTGACTTTGACCAAGAATGGGTTGTTGTTGACTAAAATGATGCCCTAGTAAGGCTTGGATGGTTGGAGGCTACCCTAACAGGGATCGGTTGCTGTTGTATTCCCTATATAGGGCTTGACCTCTAGGATAGATCCCTAGCAGGGCTGTAACCTTCCTAGGAGAGGTTTGTCCGAGTCTTGGAGAAGACCCTAATAGGGTTTAGGTCACATAAAATCAACCCCAAAGGTTGTTGCTAACTTTGATCTGAATGGAGAAGGCCCTAATAAAGGTTGTCGTGAGTTGTAGAAACCCTATCAGGGGCTATTGTCTGCTACAAAAATAAATCAAACCTCAATGTTGTTTTTGATGGCTAAACCAGTTCACACATGTGAGAGAGAGGAGAACCAACAACTAATACCCAAGAAAGTTTGTCCTGGATCAAAGATGAATATATCTTAGATGTGTTGTGAACAAATGAGGATGCTTCCTTTTTATAATTCATCAATGAGAGACAAATCCATAAATTTAGGAGACCACCCTTATGGGATTTTAATCTTTTTGGGACATTTACCTTCATACTCACTCCTTCGGTCAAATTGGCCTAGTTAAACCACTATCCTAAGTTTAATTGACATCAGTGGAGCATTAATTACCATCATCCCA
>LPNX010445162.1:73735-150357 GCA_001517045.1 Pseudotsuga menziesii
TAAGTCACCTCCATGCATTAAATATATTATTTAATCATTATTTAATGATTATTTATTATTATTTAATGAACTGGAGTCAACAAGGCACCTTCACCAACTTCTGATGGTCAGTTCAGCTTCAGTTAACCTCATCAGGGTTTATTGGAGTCATGCAGTACTAGCACTTGATGATTGGATTGCTATGACATGTGTTTGATCTCCTTCAATTGAGATTCAGTCATTTATTGCACTCCAACTTCAGTTAGGGTTTGGTGAGTCAATTAGGGTTTTGGTCAAGTGGTTAACTGAGTGAGATTGCATGGCAAAGAGTCAGTTAAGCTAGACTCACTCACTGAATTCGAATTTTCCCTTAGGTATTCGAATTCTTCATGGAGTTTAGCTATTGCTATGCATGGAAATTGTAATCCTTTATTGTTTATATAATATACAGAGAGGAAACCTATTTGGTATTCCAGTTATTTTCCAATTCATGAGTATTTGTTAATTATTCTTTGATGATTTTGATTCCTAGTTCCTAGATCATGTGCAAGAATTAATAGAACCAACAACTAATACCCAAGAAAGTTTGTCCTGGATCAAAGATGAATATATCTTAGATGTGTTGTGAACAAATGAGGAGGCTTCCTTTTTATAATTCATCAATGAGAGACAAATCCATAAATTTAGGAGACCACCCTTATGGGATTTTAATCTTTTTGGCCCTTTGACTTTTTAACCTTTTATTTTTTTGATCTTTTGGAAATTTTATTTTTTTTAACTTTAGTGAATACTTGGTCCTTTACAAGTGAACTTGGACCAACACTGGGGTACTTAGTCCCGCATTAGGTTTCTTAGTCCTTCAAGTTGTTTACATGACCACAACTAGTCATCTCAGACATTCTTCCGGGTCTTCATGATCCACACGTGCCAACTCAAAGTATATCATCATAAATAAGGAGAGGAGTATTATTAATTTGTTATCTCGTTCTCTTCATTGACACCAAGGTCATGTGCTAGGTACTTCAACAAGGGGTGTCTAGGACCTTGAGAATATCCCAAAGCCCGTTAACCATGGAAAGGAAAAACTCACTTGCCTAGATTCAATCTAGGACTTCTTGGTCCCTGACCAGGTTCTTTAGCCCTAGGATGAAAGGTTGACCGAGGTCAACATCTTGGTAAATAACCAAGTTCCTACATTCTTAAAGAATGTCTCTTACCTCCAAAATTAGCTTTAGTCCTAGGATGAATTATGTTGATCGACCCCTTGGTTCCTGACCAGGTCCCCCATTTTCTCGGAGAATGGTTCTCATCCCCGAGATGAGCTTCAATCCCAGACTGAATTTCAAGCAACCCCTTGGTCCCTGACTAGGTCTGCCATTCTCCCAGAGAATGGCTCTTGATGCTGCTAAGAAATCAACACTCCATCTCAACGAGAGAGGCATTCTCTTCAATACCAAGCTTCTCTTGGAAGTACACAAACTTTGTCAATGATAGAGGCTTGGTCAACATGTCTGCAATCTGCTCATCTGTATGAACGTACTAAAGTATCATGGCACCTCTCTGGACCATATCTCTAATGAAGTGATACTTCATCTCAATGTGTTTCGATTTGTCATGAAACACTAGATTCTCTAAAATATTCATGCAACTTTGGTTATCACATGGATAAAAATTAGCTCAAGCTTTACACCAAACAAATCAGAGAATAACTTCCTAATCCACACAACTTCTCCACAGGCATCACTAGCAGAAATATACTTAGATTTAGATGTGATCTAAGTTATGTAACCATGTTTCCTACTGGACCAAGAGATCATGGTTGATCCCATACTAAAGCAATACCCGGATGTGATTTTTCGGTCCACTGGACTTCCTTCCAATTCAGATTTAGCAAAACCAACTAACATTAATCCATAACTAGAGGTGTACCCAAGCCCATAAGTCATAGTTCCTTGCAAATATCTAAGCACATGTTTATCAGCTATCCAATGTATGTGCTAAGGCTCAAACATGAACTGACTCAATGCACTCATTGCATAACAAATATATGTTTTAGATTGTGCTAGACACATCAAGGATCCAATAAGCTGACGATACTAGGTAGGATCCATTCTCTTTGAGAAAGAAGCTGACTCATGTAGCTTCTTCAAGTTTGAAGTCAGAAGAATTCATAAGAGTACTCATGGTCTTGCAATCTTGCATCCCAAAACTTTGCAATATTAATTGCATACTTCCCTTGTAAGACGAAGATCTCATCTGGATTTTTCCAAACCTATAGACCAAGAAAGTAGTGCATAAGGCCCATATATTTCATCTCAAATTGTGAAGTGAGCTCCCTCTCACACTAATCTACCAGTTGTTCCTTTCCAGTAAGGAATAATTCATCCACATATAAAACCAAGATCAAGGGACGGTTCTAAACAACCTTGAAATATAGGTTGGAGTTAGCAGCACTCTTAGAGAAACCTAAGCTATGAAGGTAATCATCAATCATTTCATACCAAACCCTTGGAGCCTGTTTGAACCCATACGATGCTTTCTTTAGCTTACACACATGATATTTCATCTCATGAGTCACAAAACCTTCTGGTTGCTCAATGTAGGCTTCCTCTTCAACTTTGGCATTAAGGAAAGTTGACTTCACATCCATCTAGTGAAGTTTCCATAAAAAAAAAATGACGAGGGAGATAATTGTTATGATGTTGGTGTATTTGGAAGCTGGAGAAAAGGATTCATCATAATCTATGCCTTCCTTTTGATAGAAACCATGTGCCACAAACCTTGGTTTATATTTTTCAATACTTCCATCAGCAACATGTTTGATTTTGTAAATCCACTTAGAAGTCACTACAGACTTCCCTTTTGGTCTTGGGACGACTTCCCATACATCATTTTTTATAATATAATTGCACTCTTCTATCATAACATCATTCCATACCTACTTATCGACTGCTTCGTTATAAGTGGAAGGTTCTGTATCAATGATTTTGCTCATAAGATCAAAATACTTATGGGGCTCCTTGCTTTCTCTGAAATTTCATGGAGGAGCTTTATGCTTCTCTGATTTCTGTAGTGTTTCACAAAACCAAGCAAGTCTTCTTTTGGAAGGAGGATCCTCAATTAATTCTTTAATAGGCCATTTTAGTTCTATGGAAGCATCTGGAATTGAAGGCTCATCCTCCTCCTCCCTCTGATCATCTGAATGAGGAGAATATGGAACTTCAAAAGGATAATATTTTGGATTATTTGGAAGCTCTCTAGAATGATGGAAAGCTTCTAGCTCATGGAATATCACATCTCGATTGACATGAATGTACCTTTGACGATGAACATAGATGCGATGAATTGTCAATGTAACCAAAAAATGTTCCTTTCTTGCCAGAGGGATCTAGATTTGTTCTATTTTCTTCTGGCACATGAATATAAGTTGTAGTGTTAAAGATCCTCATGTGATGAACTACGGTTTTCTTACCTTTGAGCACTTCTTATGGAGTCTTTTCCCCCAAAATTGCATGAGGGATTTTATTATGAATGTAGACAACAGTATTGGCATCCTCATCCCATAGAGATAAAGAAATATCTAGATCACATAACATAGCTCTGGCTAATTCACGTATCGTTCTATTCTTCCTTTCTACAACCCCATTCTGTTGAGGGTTGTAAGGCACATTTAGCTCCCTCTTGATGTTTGCCTATCAACAAATATAATCCAACTGATGAGATTCATACTCACCCCCATTATTTTACCTTAATATATGAATGTGCTTGCATGTTTGATTTTCAACTAGTGCCTTGAATTTTTTTAATTTATAAAGAGTTTCATTCTTAGTCTTTAGAAAATAAATCTAGGACTTGCAGGAGCAATCATATATGAAAATCACATAATATAAACAACCACTCAAAGAAGGTGAAGTCATAGGTCCACATATATCTGAATGAATTAGGTCCAAAACCCATTTAGATCTATTGCTACTCTTAGAAAATGATTTCTTGGCATTCTTTCCAAGAGCACAACCTTTACAAATACCATCATGCTCATAATAAAACTCAGGCATACATGTTACCATATTTTGTATACTAGGAAGGGATCTGTAATGAAGGTGTGCAAAAATTTGATGCCATAACTCGCATGGATTGATTTTGTTGTGGATCAATGTATGAATGGAATGCCCAGATGCTTTGTAGAGGCCTCACTCTCAAACTTCAATTGTCATAGTTGAAATCAACTTCATTCTTTGGCCATAAGAGAACCTTTCTATCCATGAATATCACTATGTAGCCTTTATCTTCTAAGCCTGCAACTGAGAGGAGATTCTTCTTCAAGCCAAGAACATCTAATATGTCTTCAATATGTAGAATAGTCCATGAGTTAAGTTGAAAATATGTTAAACCAACGTCTTCAATTTCATAAGTGGTATCTATTAGAATTTGAATGCCATTTAGATCTTCAGGTAGAGAGTTTTGATTATGTTGCAACAATTGAATGGAGAATGAACATAAAAACTAAGCAAAACAAACCACACAGGAAACATACAAGTATTGCTAAGGAATTTACAGTATATTCATCATAATAATATTTGGTGTACAATGTAGTTTACATAGGTAGAATTTGAATGCATGAGTAATGAATTCGAATCCTCCAAGTGGATAATATTGTATCTAACTGAATCTCTAACTCAAGGTCTCCCAATCAATATCAAAGTCCAAATAGACAACTCCCCGATGACCAATAACTCCAACAAGCAGTAACAACTAGTTAAACCAATGCAACTGAGAGTGAGGTAGGTAGGAAAAGCGCTCCTCCCCATGAAACCATGCATTATCCATGCATTAGTAGTGCTATCCTAACTGAATATGAAGTAACAGATTGTAACTGAGGGCTAACTAAGACTAACTAGTGCTAACACCAACTGACTGAAGTAGGTTGGTTCTTCGACTCCCAGTGGCTCCTAAAATGTAGGGATTGATCTAGGAGGCTCCCTAGATGATGCATGCACATGCATTAAGAGGAAGTTAACCTCCAGTAGTGTTCCCCACACTTCAATGACCGATACATGTGTCCCAATTGGGCCAAGTGGACCCAATTTAACTAGTGGACCCATTTAATTAATTTAGGTTCCTAAGTTAGGCTAATTAATCTAATAGAAAGTATGAACACTCGAGGATTAATAATCCTAACACCCCCACTGAATCCTAACTTGGACAACTGTGGGCCTTGGAAACAAGATTATAGGTTACCCAATATACAATCTAAGAGACATAATACAAATGAGGTATGAAAACCTCTTGGGAAAACCCCCCTCAAGATAGGAACTAAAAATCAAGCCTTAATGCCTAAAAGAGACCTGAGAAAGGCAAATCTCTTTTCAGTAAAAGACTTGGTAAAAATATCTACAATCTGATCCTCTGTCGGACAATAGTGCAGTGTGATAGTTCTGTCATTCACCAGTTCCTGAATGTAGTGCATGTGAACTTCTATGTACTTTGTCCTCTGCTTCTGAACAGGATCACTGGAGATCTTGATTGTACTATGGTTGTCACAATAAATATCTATTGTAGGTGAAGTCTGAATCCCAAACTTTGTCAAGATGCCATGCAGCCAAACTGCCTAAATAGATGCATTCACAGCTCCCCGATACTCTGCTTCTACTGAAGAAAGTGCAAGGGCTGCTTGCTTCTTGCTAGACCAACAAATTGGTCCAGATCCAATCATGAATACAAAACCCAAAGTGGATTTCCTATCATTTCTATCTCCTACCCAGTCTGAGTCTGTAAATCATGTGATATCCAGCTGTGCTCTAGCAGCATAGTGGATCCCATAATCAATAGTACCTGCACATAGTGCAAGATCCTTTTTGTTGCCTTCCAGTGCAGCTCATGTGGCTCTTGCATATATTTGTCAGCAACACTCATAGCATAGGATATATCTGGTCTTGGAGTGAGATACAAAAGGCTTCCAATGAGTTGTCTGTAGAGAGTGATGTCTACGAAAGGTGTGGAACCACCTTCTTCAAGCCTGATGCCTGGTAAGAAAGGGCAGGGGGATTCCTTACAATCCTCCATGTGGAACCTCTTAAGCATAGCTGAAGAATACCTGGACAGTGAGATCATGATTACTGAAGTCTTTTGACTTACTTCGAGACCAATGAATTGTCTTAACAGTCCTAAGTCAGTCATAGAAAATGCTTTATTAAGAGCAGACTTGATGTTGCTCAATCCAACGGCAGAGCTGCTAGTGATGAGCAAGTCATCCACATACAATACAACTAGAAGAAATAACCCCTCCTTCTTCTTCATGTAGACATTGCAATCAGATTTTCACCTTTCAAACTTCTGAGAGATGAGGAAAGCATCCATATTGGCGTACCATGCCCTTGGGGCTTGTTTGAGTCCATACAGTGATTTCCTCAGTCTACAGACTAAGGAAGGATCATCAATAAACCCCTCATGTTGTTTCATATAGATATCCTCCTCCAAATCTCCATGGAGTAAGGCACTCTTCACATCCATGTGGTGTACTTCCCATCTCTTGGAAGCAGCAATGGCCAATACCATCCTGATAGAGTCCATTCTAGCTACTGGAGTGAATGTCTCATTGTAGTCCAAGCCTTGGACCTAAGAATACCCTTTTGCCACCAACCGAGCCTTGTACTTGGTTGTGGTCCCATCTAGGATCATGGCAAGCCTCCCTGAAGGATTGAGGATCTGACCCAAGCATCATAAAACACCTCTCAGCAAGAAGAGGATCTGTGTGAGATAGTGTTGTACTCTCCTTCTGATACTGTGACCTCGTTCTTCTTTTGTCATCTGGATCCCCAACACCATCTCCAGCTGCTTCTATGAGCTGCTTGTCCTATTTAGGCTGCTGGAATGAGGTAGATGCTGGATCTGGATCTAGATACCTTTAAGTTGTAAGCTCAATGTATGGATCAAACTGGGATGACTCCTCTTCTGAATCTGAATAAGAAATGTCAGGATTTAAAATAGAAACTACAATAGGAAGTGAAGGAATGTCTATACCTTCATCAGCTTCTAATGGAAGATGTGATGATGTTGGAACTGGGAATGGAATGAAGTGAGAGAAATAGTATTCCTTGGATGCATGATCAACAATACCTTTCACTAAAATCTCCCCAGTTGAGATATTGTTGATCTCTACTGAGTCAGGTCCAAACGATACTTGCTTTGGAAATCCAGTATGGGTCATTTGATAAATAGATAACAAATTAGCTGCAAGTGAGGGCACATATAGGACATATTTGAACACACCATGCTTCTCTCTGATGGTGCCCTTCCCTGCTACTGGGATTTAGGAATCATCTCCCATGTGAATAGTGGGCCCTTCTTTGACACTGAGAGAGCAGAAGAGATCCTTGGAGGCAACCATGTGGTTGGAGGCTCCAGAAATAATCAACTAGGTTGTAGACCGAGGTAGTCCTTCTTTAAAAGCATGACATCTTTCATGTCCATTATCAGAATGTTCTACTTTTTGAATGTTATGCTGCTTGAGAAGAGCGGACATGTCATCATGTTCCTTCCTCATATAATGATCTTTAAGGTGATACCCTTTTTCACAGTACGGACATAATTTTTTCCTAAATTTGTTCTTCTTAGAGCCGGAGGCCCTTTCAGAAGCTTGCTGATTTTGTTTAGGCTTTGAATCAGCTTCCTTTGGCTCCTTCTTCTTGGATTTCCCCTTTGCTTTCGCTTTGGAAGAGTCAGTAACCAAGAGAGCTTGATAATTGGAGGTCTGGATGACTCCCATTCGAATCAATTTGTTTTTCTCTTTGATTAAGGACTCAGAGAATGAATCTAAAGAAGGAAGTTTTCAATCAGGAAAGCTTTCCTGCTTGGAATGAAACATAGAGACATAGACAGAGTACTCAGGACCTAGTTTGCTGAGTATTGAAAGGACATTCTACTCATCCTTCCGCTCTATCCCACACTGTCTGCATTGTAGCACTAGAGACTTGAATTTGGAGAAGAATTGCTCAATGGTATTGAAACTGCTGGGATGTAAAGATACCAACTCATTCTCTAGAATGTGTCCTCGAATCTCATCTTGTTTGTTAAACAAGCTATCAAGCTTCTCCCAGGCTTCTCTGGGAGTCCTCAATCCTTCTAGATGAAAGAGGAGATCTCTGGAAATATAAGTACATAAGTACCCGAATACTTCATCACAACGGTTTGGGAACATGTTCCGCTCTACCAGCTGATAAGGCTCAGCCTCCCATCCTTGCATGATCCTGTGGTAGCCATGCTTGCGCAAGGACAAATGCATATCAATCCTCCAATCAAGGTAATTGGAAGTTGTGAGGATCTGTGGCTCAGGATTTTGAGAACTCATAATTGCTCCGGCAGGGAGATTGCAAATACTTCTTTCAAGCTACGTAGCACCTGTCAATTTCACTACAAATAACACTAAAAAATAAGAACTGTTAGAATCATTCTTTTCCTCCAGATATGAACATGTTTTCAGAGCCTTCTCAGGCAGGTTTCATGCTTGTTTCTCCTCATCGAACATCAAAGGCAGTTGGGTTTCCACAGAATTTCCCTATGAAAATTTTCTAGCTCTAGATTCATTCAGAGCAGTGGACATTACACCAAAACCTGCAGATGTTGATGAACATTTGAAACCCAGCAAAAGGCTCCATCACTAGGAGTGGCAGTTAGTCCACTTGTTTTATATTCCCATAGGTCCGACAGTTATACCATGTGGAGGTTGTACCGATAATCCAACACCACACCTTTGACGTAGCTCGGGGGAATTGAACCCGAGACCTATTCTATGATACCATGTTAGAATTTGAATTCCATTTAGATCTTCAGGTAGAGATTTTTTATTATGTTGCAGCAATTGAATGGAGAATGAACATACAAACTAAGCAAAACAAACCACATAGGAAACAAACAAGTATTGCTCAGGAATTTACAGTATATTTGTCATAATAATATCCGGTGTACAATGTAGTTTAAATAGGTAGAATTCGAATGCATGAGTAATGAATTCGAATCCTCCAAGTGGACAAGACTGTATCTGACTGAATCTCTAACTCAAGGTCTCCCAATCAATATCGAAGTCCAAATAGACAACTCCCCGATGACCAATAACTCCAACAGGCAGTAACAACTAGTTAACTCAGTGCAACTGAGAGTGAGGTAGGTAGGAAAATCACTCCTCCCCATGCAACCATGCATTAGTAGCGCTAGCCTAACTGACTGTGAAGTAACTGATTGTAACTGAGGGATAACTAAGACTAATTAGTGCTAACGCCAACTGACTGAAGTAGGTTGGTGTCGGGACTCCCAGTGGCTCCTAAAATGTAGGGATTGGTCCAGGAGGCACCCTAACTGATGCATGCACATGCAGTAAGTGGCAGTTAACCTGTAGTAGTGTTCCCCACAATTCAATGGTTGGACATGTGTCCCAATTGGGCCAAGTGGACCCAATTTAACTAGTGGACCCATTTAATTAATTTAGGTTCCTAAGTTAGGCTAATTAATCTAATAGAAAGTATGAACAAGGGAGGATTAATAATCCTAACAGTATCATCTCCAAGTTCCACACAAGTATTAAACTTCTTCTTTCTGAAGTCTGTAAAAGCTTCTTGAAATCCAATCATGTGTTTGGAAGCTCCACTTTCCACCAACCAGGATTTATCACCATTGGTAATGGATCCGAAGAGGGCTGAAATCAAGTAGTACTCTCTTATAGGTTCTTAATCTTGGGAATACTTATCATTCTTCTTCTTCTGCTACTACGGATGCTTGGAATTTTCCTTTGAAATTTTTCATTGGCTACCTACAATCTCTGGCATAATGTCCCATCTTGTGACAATTAAAGCATTCAATCTTTGACACATAAAAGTGCTTAATTTGAGGCTTCTTACCTTTCTTCTTTTGAGGGAAGGACTTATTTTTGTTCTTTGTCTTGGAAGAAAGGGCAAGGTTCCCTTCCTTATCACCACCATTTATGCTTTGAATTATTTCTTCCCTTTCCAAGCAGTCATGCCATAGTCTTTCAAAGTTTCGTTGGAATTCACAACCATTTATAGCAGACATAAAAGTTTCCCAAGAACTAGGGAGACCATAAAAAAACGTTGAACAATATCATCATCTACTGAAACACCAATAGATAAGAGTTGATCTATTACATGGGAGGATTTTGTAAAGAATGAAGCCACACCTTCATCCTTCTCCATATTCAATGTACGAAGCTTGCTCTTAATAACTCTTTTTTGGTTGGGAGATTTCTTCTCATATAGATTTGTCAAGGTGTCCAAGCATTCTTTTGCAGTATTTAATGGGGTTATGACATGCGTCAAGGTATCTTTAACTCAATCGTAGATAATCTTTCTTGCCTTGGCTTGCTTCCTCTAGAATGTTTCCCTCCTTGCCTTAGTCGTAGGTTCTTCTACAACATTGAGGACGGAGTCATCAATTGTTATATTTTCTTATAAAATATAGCAGTATATCTCAATTGAATTTATCAATAGGATCACTAGAAGATAGGCAAAGTACAGAACATTAACACAAGTATTTTTCACCTGGGAAACCCAATTGCGGAAAACCTAGCAACCTTTGTCTAGAGATGATAATTCTGAGATCAAAGTACAATGAAGAAAGAAAAAGAAAGATATGGAAATTCCTTCCAAATATGAAACCCTGAAAATTAGTCTACTTCTAAGCCATTATGTAGCTGTTGTCTTTTCAGGGAAAACTATGAACTGATGTGTAGATGTTGCGCTGTTGTTGTGTGTTGAAATGAGGAGGGGTTCCTTCTATTTATAATGTTTTTCCACCCATAAAATAACTGGGCTGACTTCGCTTGGGGGTGCAATAAATAAATTTAAATTTTATTCTTTTATTTCTGGATTTTCTCCCCAATGATTACATTGTTCTTTCTAGGGTTTAGATGAATAATTACAACAAGTTCAACTCTCGAAGGAGGACAATAAGAATAGCTTTTGAAGTTGCACAAACTCCAACACTCCCACTCAATAAGCAAGGTATTCTTCAGTCTTCATCAGCATCATCATCATCTAGGTTTCATCTGTACATCTATACTGTCTCCATCATCTCTAAACGTACTGAAGGTTGTCTTTATAAATTTTTTCTATCCGATGTCTGAGAGAGAATCTTCTGCTACCTATATGTCTCTACTACCGATGGAATACTTCCATACCTGGCTAGAGATCCCAGATGAGCACATGTGCATGACCGTCTACTACATGTTCATCTCATCTGCTGATGGGGTGCTTCCATACGTGGTTGAGAACTTGAACGAGTCGAGGTACATGTGCAATCACACGACCATCTACTACCTGTCGAGCTCATTTGTCGATGGGATTACTCCGATACCTGGCTGAGCACCTGGATGAGCAGAGGCACCTATGTGAACCCGACCATCTACTACCTATTCGTCTCATCTGCCGATGGGATTCCTCCCATACCTAGCTGAGACCCTGGACGAGCAGAGGTACCTAGGTGAACCCGACCATCTACTGCTTGTCTGTCTCATCTGCCGATGGGATTTCTCCCATACCTGGCTGAGAACCTGGACGAGTAGAGGTATTTGGGTGAAAGTATGGTAAATGTCTATCAGTCATCTCTCCCTCTCAAGGAGGGATACGTTCTCTTCTACTCCAAGTATTTCACGAAGGTATTCAAGCTTCATCCTGGGAAGAGGCTTGGTGTGAACATCTACAGTCTAGTCGTCTGTCAAAATATACTAGAGCTCGACTACACCTTTCTGCACTATATCATATATGAAGTTTTACTAAGTCTATGTGTGCTTCAACTTGTCATGAAATACATGATTCATTGACATATTCACACAACTATGGTTATCTCAGTGAATCACAGTTGGCTCTGGAATCTGGCCAACAATCTTGCAAGAAGTTTAAAAAGCCAAACTGCTTCCCTGGATTCTGAACTAGTAGTAATATACTCGGCCTTTGCAGTATTGAGATAGACTGAGTTTTGCTTCGTATTGTACTAGGAAATTACTGCAGAACTCAAACTAAAAACAACATCCTGAAATGCTCTTCCTATATGTAGTGCATCTGGACCAATCTGAGTCTGTAAACCCTTGCAATCTTAAGTCACAATCTAATTCATATCGTAGATCATATCTCACAGTGCCACATAAGTATATGAGTACATGTTTTGCAGCAATATGGTGAATCTTCCTCGGTTCACACATGAATTGACTAAGAGCATTCACAGCAAAACAAATTTCTGCTCCGGTGTTCGTCAGATACATTAAGGACCCAATCAACTGGAAATACATGGTGGGATCAATCAAATTTGAATCTGAAGTAGAATCCCTTAGCTTATTCAAATTTGCATCTACCGGAGTAGCTATGGACTCGCAGTCCAACATTCTAAATCTCTTCAGCATATCCATGGTGTAATTTCATCGACCTAGGAAAATCTTCTTCTGCATTTATCATACTCCTAATCCCAAGAAGTAATGTGTCAACAATATCATTGAGAAAGGTTGTCTTGGCATTCATCTGATACAACTTCTATCCCATAGCTGAAATAGCAATAACCAATATGATGGAAGTATATCAATCCATAAGAGAAAATGTATCATCATAATCAACTCCCTCTTTCTAAGAGAGCCCTTTGGCAACAAATCTGGCCTCCCATCTGCTCCATGCAGAACTTCATGCTCCTCTTCATTCTACAAAATTTGTCGTTCCCATCTGGATCTTTTTCGACTTACTGCCATATCTGTGGGAGCATCATCTTGCTCAACTAGATCAATGGAGCTGATCGATTTATTCATTTCTTCAGACTCCCTCTTAATGTTTGGAGGGGAGATGATCTCATCTCTTCATCGTCATTGATCTCCATATCTGATCCCCTTCCTTTTCGGATATCCATTTCTTCTTCAAAGGTTACATCTCAATTGACTTCGATTTGCCTTGATCCTGGGATGTATATTCTGTCAGCCTTTGAGGACTTGCAATATCCCACAAATGTTCCCTTCTTTCATGAAGGTTCTAACTTGAGCACATGAATGTAGACTGGAAATTAATTGTCCATCCTGGTGATGACCAAGTTCATCAAGGATCCTTCAATTGTCTTGCTCGAATCACAACATCAGTGTCGTCAGGTTTCTATCATGTGTAATAGACTAGAATCCTTGTATTCGAGGGATAAATCCCTCTGTCTCTTTGAATTCAGTTGAGTAAATCTTGTTGAAGCAACATATAGATCAACATTCATAGAATATTTTTGCTTTTGATCACCAAATCTCTGCATGAGATTATTCTAGGTCTGAGAGTCATAATACATGTTTCTAGAGGATTTCTGCTTCCATTCCATGTGTATATCAATGGGATCACTTGTCCTTGTAGATCATGGCATTCCCTATAAGTCAAATGTCGTCATATGGTTAGCAATGTTTCATAATCAATGTATTAACAAAATACTATAGTCAACCTTTTAGTCAATGCTTCGACACAACACATGTAAGGCCATTATTTGGATGCTTATGGTCTCCATTATAGCATACCGTTAAGAGTGTGTACTACTCCAAGTATGTTATAAAGGTGTTTTCATCCTTGATGGGTTGTGTAGCATGGCAGGATATTTAAACAATCATGTGTATAACAAATATTAGATGAGCCTACTTGTCAACTACCTGAAATGTAGATCTGTGTAGTACATATTAAAAAACAACCAAATCTAATCTACTATAGCATGTAAAATAAAATACTTATCTTTTGTAGTTGTGTGGGTGGGCTCCCACTGTCAAGGTCCACTGGTCTTCATATTCTTTCTTGGTGATAATCAAAATATGGATCTTTATACCATTTCATAGAAAAAGAACTCCGAACGATCATCCTTCCTTGGATCCTTATGAGGAGGGTCTTCTTCTACATCAACAATCACTAGTAGAAAATGAGAGCTTCATAGTTCCCTTTTGTGAGAACTTCGACAGCTACTGGCATAATGACCATATTTCTGGCACCTGTAGCATTGGATTTGAGATAGATCCTTATTTTGTTTCTTCTGATCTAGGGGAGAAATTGATCTCTTGTCTTGATGCTTGTGAATGTACAATGTCCTTCCCCTTCCCTTGCTGTTCTTGGTATGTAATACGAATGCTTGATTTTCCTCAGGTTGAGTACCATGAAGTCTTTGGCGTGCTACAATTCTTGTTTCTTCATGAGTGCATTCTACCCATAGTTGATCCAATTTGGGCAACTTGGTTCGACCACTTATGGTCTAGATGAAACACTCCCAATATGGTGGGAGACCATTTAAGGTGGTCATGACAAGACCATTTTCTTCAAGATTGTCTCCATTGGACTTTATCTTGACCCAGAGCCTAGTGATCCTCATGAAATATGAGGCAATATCCTTGGACTTTGTTATCTTCATATTCGATAGTTGATTCCTCAATATGAGAGTCACATCGATGCTATTGTGTTCAAATAACTTCTTTAGGGTTTTGAACATCTTTTTCGTCGTCGATTTTTCCAAGATCTGAGCAACCAAGTGATCTCTAACTAAGTCCACTAAAATCCTCCTTGCTTTGGCATCATCCTTTCTCTAGTGAGGTTTGTCTTCTTCGGCTTCTGGTTCTGGGACCTTTTCCTTTACAAACTGCAACAGGTCATTTTATTTTAGTAGAATAAGAACCCTAGACTTCTAGGGGATGAAATTGGAAGCCCCTTCCAAACGATATTCAACCTTCATGCTGATCATTTTGACTGCAGATCTGGATCTGGAGTTGATCTTCTGCAGTGTCGGTTTTCTGGTTTGGGGTCAAATTAGGGTTTGACTTTCTCGAAGTTTTACCCAACCAAAAATTTCGATCTTGGTCTCTAAATTTCGATTTTGGGGAGGAGAAAAATCCTATGCTAGGCTCACTCAAAAATTCCACTTCTGTGAAAATCCCTAATCTCCTGCAGTAGTGACAGGCCAAAACTGAAAATGCTCAGAATCCAATTTTGTTTCGACAGAAAGATGCACCTTCCTTAGAGCGAAATTCCCAAGGCTCTTTTTCTGCCAAAAGGTTGAGTGAAGACCTTGAAATATGAATCCCTAGTTGTGATAGGTTGTCAACAGAGTTCCGATAATGGCTTCTTCTAGTACTGCTTTGATACCATGTTAGATTTTCTTATAAATTATAGCAGTATATCTTAATTGCATTTATCAATAGGATCAATAGAAGATAGACAAAATATAGAACAATAACACAAGTATTTTTCACCTAGGAAACCCAATTGGGAAAAACCCAGCAACCTTCGCCTAGAGATGATAATTCTGAGATCATAGTACAATGAAGAAAGAAAAAGAAAAATATGGAAATGCCTTCCAAATATGAAACCCTGAAAATCAGTCTACTTCTGAGTTGTTGTGTAGATGTTGTATTTCCTAGAAAACTGTGAACTGTTGTATAGCTGTTGCACTGTTATTGTGTGCTGAAATGAGGAGGGGTGCCTTCTATTTATAATGTTTTTCCACCTAGAAAATGACTGGGTTCGACTTCACTTGGGGGTGGAATAAATAATTTTATATTTTGTTATTTTATTTATTCTTTTATTGTTGGCTTTTCTCCCCAAGTATTACATTGTTCTTTCTAGGGTTTTGATGAATAATTACAACAAGTTCAACTCCCGAAGGAGGACAATAAGAATAGCTTATGAAGTTGCACAAACTCCAACATCAATATCATTCTCTTCCAAGGTGGCCAATATCCTTGCTTTCCTTGAATTCAAGTTGGATGAATCTTCAAGGTTGTCCTCTAGTCTGAAAGTTATTGAAGCCATCTCTAATCCAATAAAAGTCTCCTAACTAAGATCAACATGGTCTGCAATATTATTAGAGATGTCCCAAGGTCAATGGAGGCAACAATGACTTGCTCAAACACTATGCACTTCACATCCAAATCTATGATACCATGTTTTGTAATCATGGATTCAATTTAATAGCAGTAACAGTCTTCTTTTCAATTTCTAGCAGACTTGTATAATATATCACCAGTAGTAAGAAATTCTAAGTTATGTAGCAGCAGTAAAAGACAAACAATCATCCACAAATCATATACATGAACACAAGAATTTTGTGGGGAAACCTTTCAAGGAATAAAACTCAAAACAATTAATAATACTACCTCTAAATGAGTGACTAAGTTTGTACATGAGTATATAATAAGCAAACTTTTACATCCGTTTGGATTTGCTTCTAGGGCACACATACCAAGAAAAATATTGTAGGAGAATGATTGTATAAGAATGTTGCGATTGATCCAAACTTATCCAAAATCTTGAATAGAGGTGATGTTGACCAAGACTTAGTTGTTGTTGACTGCGATGATGCCCTAATGGGGCTCGACTAGTTGGAGGATGCCGTAAACAAGGATCAATTGCTCTTGTATTCCCTAGATAGGTCTCGACCTCTAGTAGAGAACCTTAGCAGGGTTGTAACCTTCCTAGGAGAAGCTCAGCCTACCTAGGGGATACCCTAGCAGGGTCCAGGTCACATTAAATCATCCCTAAAGGTTGTTGCTCACTTTGTCCTTCCTGGAGAAGGCATTAACAAGGGATGTCATGAGTTGTAGAAACCCTAACAAGGGTTGTCGTCTGCTGCAAAAGTAAATCAGACATTAATGTTGTCTTTGATGGTTGAACTAGTCCATACGTGTGTGTGTGAGAGAAAAGAACCAACATCTAATACCCAAGAAATTTTGTCCTTGATCAGAGATGAAGATGTCTTGGATGTGTTGTGAACAAATGAGGACACTTCCTTTTTATAGTTCGTCAATGAGAGACAAATCCATAAATTAAGGAGACCGCCCTTAGGGGATTTTAATCTTTTTGGTCCTTTGACTTTTTAACCTTTTAATCTTTTGATTTTTTCAATCTTTAGTGAGTACTTGGTCCTTTACAAGTGGGAACTTGGACCAACAATAGGGTAGTTGGACCCTCATTGCGTTTCTTGGTCCTTTAAGGTGGTTCCATGACCACAACTAGTCATCTCAATCATTCTTCTTAGTCTTCATGATCCACACATGCCAACTCAAAGTAAAAGTACATCATCTCAAAGCACACCATCATAAATAAGGAGGATTATTGATTGTTTATGTCGTTCTCCTCATTGACACCAAGGTCATGTGCTTGGTACTTCAATAAGGGGTGGCTAGGCCCATGAGAAGATCCCATAGCCCACTAACAATGGAGAGGAGAAACTCACTTGCCTAGATCTAATCTAGGAATTCTTGGTCTCTAACCAGGTTCTTTAGCCCCATGTTGAAGGTTGACCGAGGTCAACATATTGGTAAGTGACCAAGTGTCTCCATTCTTAAAGAATGCCTCTTAGCCGCACGTTGAGCTTCAGTCCCAGACTGGATTATGTTGATCAATCCCCTCGTCCCTGGCTAGGTCCTCCATTCTCCTGGAGAATGGTTCTCAACCCCAGGATGAGCTTTAATCCTAAAAAGAATGTCGATCAACCACCTGGTACCTGACCAAGTATGCCATTCTTCTCCTGGAGAATGGCTCTCGATGCTACTCAGAAATAAATAAAGGATAGTTTAGACAAAACATGAAGCAAACTTGAGAGCCCTAAAAGATCCTATATGCATAAAAACTTAAGTTTTTCGCATTCATTTTTATGATTACTACTAGAGTGATCAAAGATAATGCATGAAGCATAACACCAAAACTATTCAATTAGTAAAAAGACTTTCACCTCAAAGTGAATGTGTAAAACAAAAGAAGAGGCAAGGCAATTGTTTTATTTGCATCTTGATAGAGCCCCCTAGTCTCCATGGCATCATAGTGAAATTTTATCAAATTTGTTGAGACCTCTTCAAAGAAAGTATATTCAAAGTTGTGGAAGAAAACAAGGTAGAATGGAAATTAAGAGGGGTAAACCCCACATTTTAGCCATCCTACCAAAAAATATAACTCAAAGAACTTCTATAAATTTAAACCAAATTCGGTTTGTAAGGTCATGGCAATTGCAATCAAGAAAGTTATAAGAAAATGAATCATAATAGAATAGGGAGGTTTTGTCCCAAATAAATCAATATGTGAAAATATAATTATGTTCCAAGACATAATGCACCCTACTAGAAATACGAAAGTACATGACATGATAATTAAGTAGGATATGTCTAGTGCTTTTGATATGAAAATCATTATTTCCTTTTGAAGGTTATGTCAAGCTTCATATTTGAAGAAAGGTTCTTAAGATGGACCAAATCTTGGATAAATGATCTCCTAGTATCCCCCCTAGTTGACGGGAGACCTAAAAGCTTCTCCAAAGCCTCTAGAGGAATCCAAAAGAGGATATCCCTTCTTGTCATTTATCTACACCATAATTGTCGAATCTTTGGGTAGACCCTTAGAGTCTAAGAAAATAAAGGGGTGTCACAAGGTTTTGAAATTGTTCAAAGATCTATAATATTCTATCTCCCACTCTTAATTTTCAATTAACACCCTCATTTTAGTTGGGGCATTAGTCATTGTGTCAAAGAGGTTTGAAAAGTACTTTCTAACTTCATGGGTAACAAGAGAAGATTAATGTGGTTGAGTTGAAACTTCTAATAATATTCACCATTCTTGAATTCTCACATGAATAAACAAGGCACCAAGATTGTAGGGAAAAGCAAGTACAAAAAAATGCCTACAAGTTTTGGAAAATCTCTCCATTATTGAATTCTCAAGCTCAACAAATTTTAAATAGAAATTGATCTTTGCATTTTTACATGTTCTCTACTCTCTCAGTTCTCCTTGAGGTTCATCAAATTAATAACAATAAAATCTTTTAAAAGGGAGGAAAGCAAAACAATAAGGAAATACTCTCTAGTGGCTTGGGAAAAGGTAGAACTTCTTACCTCAATGGGGAACATGGGATAAACTACCTTCCTCCTTCAAACACTACAATAATACACTACAATGTGAGAGAAAATCATTTTCATGAGGCTAGGTTCATGCCAATGTAAAGACCTCTAAATGTTGTGATCTTGATGTCAATGGTGGAATCCACAGAGACAGTGATCCTCCTAGTATAATGGTCGATTGTTTGTAGCATTGAAATATTTGCTTTCATGACCTTCCCTTATATGCATATGTATAGATAATTAACAATCAGATATCAATCAAATTGTGGCAAGGAGATCCCTTGTTCTACAAACAAGAAGATCTAATGAACCATGTTAAAATGCAAGTAATATGTATATTTCATATACAAATATTTCAAAGATTTCTTTTTTCAAAATGCTTTTTTGTTTCAAAACACACACATATATATATATATATATATATAAAAGGAGTAGCTCAACAACCAAGAAAAACATAAAAACACATTTATTAAAAGAAAATCTCATTGTACACCTACACCCTTCTTCAGAATATCTGTTTGTCAAACAACTCATCAACCAAAAAAAACAAGAGTAGTTGAAACTCCTTTAACCAAAAAAACAAAAAACAAAAACCACCATGTTCAAATATGGACTAAACTACATAGTACACCTACACCCTTCTTCAGAATATCTGTATGTCAAACAGCTCATCAACCAAAAAAAGCTCATCAACCCAAAAAACAAAAATAGTTGAAACTCTTTTAACCAAAAAAACCAAAAACAAAAACCACCACGTTCAAATATAGACTAAACTACATACAGACAGCTCATCAACCAAACAACAAAAGTAGTTGAAACTCCTTTACCCAAAAAAACCAAAAACAAAAACCACCATGTTCAAATTTGGACTAAACTACAAACAATATTTATCCTGTCTCATGTTCTAAAGGGCAGAAAAGGTACAGCTGCCAATAGGACCACCAATGCTGAGCTGTAAGTTGCATATTACTTGCTAAAAAAACACTGTCCTCCTCAGAACCTCCTACAAGTTTGACTCAGTGACATGGACTAAACTACAAACAATCTTTATCCTGTCTCATGTTCTAAAGGGCAGAAAAGGTACAGCTACCAATATGACCACCAATGCTGAGCTGTAAGTTGCACATTACTTGCTAAAAAAAGCAGTCCTCCTCAGAACCTCCTACAAGTTTGACTCAGTGATATGAAGTTTGATACGACTCATCAAAATAATTTGAATGAATCTCAGTACTCGGTACATGGTACCTAACAGTAAATATATCGTCCAGTTTAAATCTGACTTCTAAACTTTGAAAAAAATCAAGGAAAAACATCAAGGTCCTACCGGGATTCGAACCCAGGTCGCTGGATTCAAAGTCCAGAGTGCTAACCACTACACCATAGAACCAATCCACATTTATGACAATGACATCATTTCTATCATATTTTTTAATATTTATAATTAATTAATATATAAAATATATATTCATTAATATCTACGAGTTTAATTAAAAAACTATATCAATATAAACAGTTTTTAAAAAATAGCTAAAAACTATGTCATTAAATACACTTTCCTATTATTTCAATACAATACATAATACTGTAAAACTGGCAAAATGAGGAAAGATGTTACCGAGCTTCGAACCCAGGTCGCTGCATTCAACAGTAAACCATATGTGAATTTCAAAATCAAAATGCGTTGGTTCGTTTTTTGCAAAATTTTAAGCCAAACATTGTTGAACAAATTCCGCACACAGCAAACCATGGCGAATTTTAAAATCAAAATATCTTCCAAAATAACCCTGTAAAGCTGGTAAAATTAGGCAAGGCCCTACCGGGATTCGAACGCAGGTCGATGTATTCAACCGTGAACCATGTGCTAATTTTAAAATCAAACTGTGTTTGTCCGTTTTCTGTAAAACAGTGGCAAATTTTAAGCCAAACATGGTTGGAAAAATTATGCCCACAGTAAACCATGTGCGAATTTGAAAATCAAGATATCTTCCAAAACAATTCTGTGAAACTGGTAAAACGAGGAAAGAAGCTATTGGGATTCGAACCCAGGTCGTTGGATTCAACGGTAAATCACGTGCGAATTTGAATATCAAAATACATTCCGAAATAATGCGCTGAAAATGAAGAAAGGTCCAACGGGAATTCGTACCCAGGTCGCTGGATTCAACAGTGAAAAATTAAAATACATTCCAAAATAATCCGCTGAAAATGTAAAGGTCCAACGGGGATTCGTACCCAGATAGCTGGATTCAACAGTAAACCATATGCGAATTTGGAAATCAGAATATCTTCCGATAATCTAGTTAAAAAGGGAAAAAAATAAGGTCCTACCGGGATTCGAACCCAGGTCGCTGGATTCAAAGTCCAGAGTGCTAACCACTACACCATAGAACCATGAATACGATAAAAACCAAACATTGTAAAATGATTTTATTTTAACATGACAAGCAATCGAAATGCAGACTTCCCGCCAACCGAGCTCCAGTTAAAAATCTAATTTTGAAAAATGAATTCCCGCCTTTGTTACTGGCGTATATCATTCACATTTCATATTGCTTTTGCTAATAACGGTCACTCAATAACTTTGTCATTCAAGTTTACTTGATGGAGACAAAATTATTGTGTGGGAAGAGAAAGTTATAGTTAATTTTTTGTTGTATATATATATAGTGATTTTGAGAATCTTTCCAAACTGTTTAGTCAACTTTGTTCACTGTAGTGTTTGGATATCAAACTTACGAGTTGGGATCAGCCTACATGTTGGAAAGGGCGTAATTAACGGGGTACGGCCACCACCGCAATTGTATAGAAATTTTCTGGGGTGCAGCCTCCACATACCACACCTTCCCCGCAGGAATCCAAACCGGACTTCCGTCGGGGCAACCATCAGACCCCACTGCTGGCTCCTGACCTCAACCCCAATTTTTGGTTATATATATATGATTTGTAGGACTAGTATGTGATCTAAAATTATGCAACTCAATGGTATTTAGGTCGTCAAAATCATATATGGATCGTACCAGGTCGCACCAGACCTGGACCACACTAACATTAGCATGGTTGGATTGTAAGTGTCTCCTGTTAACTACCTGGAGGAGTTTGAACTTGGGTTACCATGCATTGTATTGACACACACATATATAGTTTGAATTGGATCTACACACATATAGTTTGAATTGGATTTGACACTAAGACAAAATCATATATATGTAGTTTGAATTCGAACTTTTTAAGTTAAGAGAATTATTATACCTAGAATAGTAAGAATTATTTTGGTTTCATGGAATTGTAAATATTAAGTATTAACATTTCAGAGATATTCAAGATTGTTAATACTTAATATAGTAGAGAACTGGAAAATGTGTTAATCTATTTTGTATGAGAAGCAAAAAGTTCAATAATTTAAAATTACAATTTTAAGAAAGATTGCTTTAAAATTGGGTGATGACAAACCAAAACAAATATAAAATATTGAAAAATTACTAAATACATTTGAAGTTTATTTTTAATCTTTCTTAACACTTAATAAATTTAAGTTTAAAATAGATCCGCTTAACAAGTTTTCTCACAAAGTTAACTCACATTTGGAAAAAAAATAACCTTGAAAATAATGAAATAATTTTTTCATTTAAGAAAAATGCTTATTTAAAAGAAATGCTTAGGACCAACAACATGCCTTCAAACCACGGGGGCTTCACTTGTTGGCCAATATCCTATCACGTTAGTTCATATTGTGGGTTTTAAAATTATAAAAAATTGAACCAATATATTGCTGGTATTGGGGGGATGAGGGCTTTAAGGTGGGGGTGGGTAGGGTGTTTTATAAGGATTGAGGTATAAAAAGGGGTGGGGAGGAGGTTTTAAGTATTGGGAGGGGGTTTCAACAAAAATAGTTTGGGTCAATATCTCTCGAAATTAAGGGTATTCTTTAATATACCATGATCGCACGTGCTATGTGAGAGGTTCACTAACTGAAGTCCCTGTGCTTCAAACCATGGATCCAAAAGGATAGCCAACTAAAGTAAAACTTAAAAGTTACATTTAGATTGTTAAGTACAAAGATGCTTAAATTGTCATAAGATTGCCAAACCATGGATCCAAAAGGATAGCCAACTAAAGTACAACTTAAGGTTGCATTTGGATTGTTAATCGCAAAGATGCTTGAATTGTCATAACATTGTAGGAATTGTGTGATCCATGTTTAATTTCATAATAATGAATGCAAATATACCATGCTTCGTAACAAGGACATCAAAAAATTTCAAACACTCCACGAAGCTCCAAGAACCGGGGTTGAGGGCTTTGGCTCTCGATCTTGAACTTTCAAGGTAGATCTGGAATTGCAGAGAATGATCGCCAGGGAATCATGACGAAGGCGGTGTCTGAAACAATGGATCGATTGAAACCAGTGCTGTCGGAGTGGCGAAGAGACTGTGATTTGTAGGAGTTTTCAGTAGAAATCTTGGGTGCCTTGCTTCGCCAAGGTCTTCAATGAATGCGTCGAGGCTACATTTTTCAGACAGATTTCGCCACGACTTCTCTGGAAGACTTTTTGATTGGGCTTCGGCTCCAAGATCTGGGGTCGAGGGCTTTGGCTCTAAGAACCGAGGTTGAGTGTTCCAAGAACAAGATCAGTGCACAATAGTTTTTTTGGTTGGAACAAGAATGGTGGGCTTAGGCTCCAAGAACCGGGGTCGAGGGCTTCGGCTCTCGATCTTGAACTTTCGTGGTTGATCTGGATCCTCTATATTGAATGGCACCACCATGACATGTTGATATTGCAGAGAAAGATTGCCAACCTTCATTCATCACAGAATCATGGCGGAGGCTTGTCTGTGGATATACTCTTGCGTGACGACCCGTTTTGAGGTCCTTAGGGATCTCTGTGGCGGCGACGACGTTTCTTCAGAGGCGGTGGCCTTTGCTGTCGGCAGTATGTCTGATGTTCTGTGTGGTAGTGGGTTTCCTGGTGGTGCTCGTGAGATATATGAACATAAGTGACCCATTTTTGGTCAATTTTTTGATGACAACATTCTTGCTGAAGATATATGGAACTGTGAAGTTCAAGAGCGGAATTTTTGGTGATATATTTAGGGACAACAGAGACATAAATTCCAATATTTGGATGTCTTATATGATAAAGACTGATATATATATATATATATATATATATATACTTCATAGTCTTTCATGAACATGGATTTCATGCTGATTGTTCAGTTTTGAAGATCAAGGATTTCAATGTTGATATACTTTGATGATTGTAAAGAGATAAAACTACTTTCTGCAACTTTTGTTGATTGTAGTTTAACTGTTTTATGATATTTTTTGGTTTGGATATAATTTGATTTGCTAAATCAATTATTATCTATTTTGTAAAGCATTTCTGTGTTGAAGAAATTGTGATAATGGACACTGATCAGTAAATGATAGTAGATCATCTCAGGAATGTAATTTTGAATAAAGTTAAGATTTTTTTCTATGGAAAAAAAAAACAAGGGCATCTAAGCCGGCCCTTCATCGAATTTAGCTTTATGGTAAGATTAAGTAATTCAATAAAAGGTATAGTAAGTAATAGATGGTGCTTGAGGTGCACATAAAATATCAAAGAAAATTTCAAAAGAATTATTAAAAGAGATGTGATTGAACATAATAATGCATAGTGTATACGATCGATCGATAATGGAAATTTATGTTTTTTTTTTATAATAATTTCGAATTTGTTTTTAAGTTTTTTGGCTTTACAAATATTTTTCTAGGAATTTTGCAATATGTAAACTTAGGGTTTTTGTACTTGGCTTAGGTTGGGTTTTAAAATTTAATTTAAAAAAAAAATATTTTCTTAGGTTAGGTTTTAAAATTTTAATTAAAAAAATTAATATTTCTTTATTATTGTATTTGAATTTATAATATAAATAACAAAAATGAAATTCTCATTTAGACATTATATCCACACATTAATAGGAGAAAATTTTGTTTATTATTTATTTTAATTATTAAACCAGCATAGATTTATCTTAAATCCGGATTTATCAAGCAATGAGAGGAATCCAATTTCTTGCTGTGTAATTTTTTATCTTAAATTTTTACGAATAAAAAAAATTACACCTCAAGAAATTTGATCCCTCTTGGTACTTGATAAATCTGGATCTAAGATGGATTTATTGTAGTTTTAATTTTTTAATTTTATTTTATGAGACTACGTGATTGTTTTAATTACTTTTTTGTTTTTGACATAACACTATGTTACTTGACGACATCTTTCCCATACTGGGCTGAGAGCACCTGGCTCCTCTCGATGCAATAATTTATTTAAAAGTGTATTTTTTCCTTACCACAAAAAATGAAATTTTATTAAAGAAATACAAAGTTACATATTACATATATTGACTACATAGTAGCTAGTTATGTTCAATTTTATCAAAATTAATTTTGAGAGTAGATCAATAAAAAAACATATTAGAGTGAGAATTAAAGAAAAAGGATGAGGAACATATTCACAAACCTGTGATCTCCTCCTAATTGTTCCATTCCTCACAAACTAACTAAATCCTTGCTTTCAACAACTCATCAATAATTTGATTTCTTTCTAAAAAGATATGTCGAAAGGAGTGAGAGTTAAAACCTACCAATATTCCCTTGTTTTCATCCAATAATTGTTAAAGGGTAAAATTCCTCAGTGGAAATTCCATCTTTATCCACTTAGTGACAAGTAAGGAATCTTCAAAAATTTCGAGTTTTGAGAGACCATGTTCTAGTACCAAAGTGAGAGTCAATTTTAGTGCCATCAACTCAACATGGTTGATTGACCTCTAACCTATACCTACTTTAAATATTATAAAATAATAATTCTTTTGAAAAATATTACCTCCAACACCACCTATTAAGGATGACCTTGGGAAGCTCCATCAAAACATACCCATGCTCCATACTTATTTGTTTTCTCCTCAGTGGTCTGTCAGGGAAGCTTGGCATCTTTTACTTGTTTGAATTTTTTTAGAAAGCTTGGCATCTTTTAGAATTTCCATTCCAAACAATCTTGAAACCAACGATACCTTCAACTTCCTTTCATACATGTTTTGCATATTGATGAGGTGAAAAAATGTTTCTGCTAAAACCTAATAAGTTAAAATATTTCATAAGTGAACTCAACAACATATAAATCATTTTATGATATAGTTAATATTTTTGTAGTTAACAATGATAACCAATTTATTTTGCTTAATTCAAAACATTAGGAATAGTATGATAGATAGACATAAATATGTAGGTAACATGACTTTCAATCAATATGAAAATATAGTTCTTTTTTTTTGTTGGCAAAGTGGTGGAACCCCCCTGACTAGCAGGGTTGCCATTGGCTAAGAAACCACGAACCAGGGGCATCTAAGCCGTCAAAATCACTTGAAGATCGCACCCGGCCTGGACTGGACCAACCCTTAACATGGTTGGATTTTTTGGTATCCGACGAGATTAGAACCAACAACCTTCCAACGTAGGGGGCGTCTTAACCATACCCCGCCACCAACTATTCTACATCTCGCAGATCAATACGAAAATAGAGTTAATGAGCTCCAACCACTTGATTTAATAAAAAAAAAACAAATGCGGGAGATGACTCTCCCTCCAACCAATCTCTTAGTCAATACAATTGAGAGACCCCAAGCCCTTAATCAATAACCTATACTAGATTTTTTCCCTAAATCTCTTTCTTATGACGACCAAATTCCAAGGATAATCCCCAGGGGTCAATATTGCTCCAAGCCAAAAATAACTTTACCACCTTCTCAACCTCCTTTAAATAGTTATTTTTCATATCCATCCATTCAAAAATCCACATTCATAAGCTCACTTATCACCAAGCAAATAACTCTTAGCCTTACTCAATCATGCAACTTTTAGTTAGCTTTCTTTATTTAGTTTTTCCCTTAAATTTTAGTTCAATCATTTCTTTATTTTTATTTTTCTTTCTTTATTATTACTACTATCATTATTTATTATTGTTAACATCAATTTTTTCTTATTATATTTTATATTAATTGATTATCTTATTATTATTATTATTATTTTTAAATAATTATTTAATTATTGTATACATGACACAGGGCATTACATACTTCCCACTTCAAGGAACTTCGTCCTAAAGTTAACTTTAATTATATAACTAATAATATTTATGTTCTTCCATGTCTTGATGTCAGTCACCCTCTAATAAACTAGTATAAGATCCACCAACTATAATAGACATTAAAAGTCCACATTACAACTTCAAGGAAGTGCAAGCACACTATAGTCATCGTCTTGACTTTATTTGCCAAGATTAAGCCTATTAGCCTAACTAAGACCCCAAAGGCCCAAGTCATCTGCCCAAACAAGCATCTGGTCTGGTACACAAACTTGTGTACCCCAGGCATCTCGAAAGGATGATCAAACTTTTCTCCCCAACACCTACCAAGTACTCATCCCCATGCATCACATTCCAACCACACTAGTACTCCACCAAGGAGTACAACTCGATCACTTCTTTTATACTTTGACATCACAACTCCAGTATTAGGGAAGATGGCCTTCTCAAGTTAGTACCATATCCACCGAGCATCATGTAAGGGGAAATAACCACCAGCATAAGTCATTGATTGAGTTAGTCCCTATCCTATAAGGTGTTACTCTATAGATATTCTCCTTCATTAGTATGGGATCCCACGAGATCATTGAATGAACCATCCCTCTTGGCCCATTGGCGGATTGTTTGTTAATCACCACCTCACAACATGCAACCAATGCATTATCTATAATCATAACAACACCATCTCATATAAAAGAATCAACTTACTAACTACCACATGTCATCATGCTATANAATCATCACTTATCTTATCAAATATATTTTATTATCCATACATAGATATTTCTTTTATTCACATTAGGTTTTCCCGTAAGAAAACAATATTTTACTGTTTCATGCTAACACCACATGCTCATGCATGCCATTATAAAATAAACACATATTGTTACAACATGCCATTAGATCATAAAATATCATCATAAACAACATCACCTCATCATGTGTTTATCAAAGATACAACATTACATCAACATAATTAATGGAACTACATGTTAACATAACATCATGTGAATACCGCGAGTGTTCTCGTAGCACATACATAACAATAAAACATCATAAACATTCTTATCATGATTTATCAACAAAACCCAAGACATTGTCTTGGTATACATCATTTATAACCAATGATTAACTTATATCACATCTAATGTGAGAAATACCATCAAAAGATCCATATAGTACATGGAATTTATTAGTCTAGGATGAACTTATAAAAGTTTATCATGATATACTATGACTGGTACACGATATTTGATCGTCTTTTAATTATCATTTCTTATATTACAACAAGAAGATTCACAATCTAAAAGGGTAAGTACAGACGACACATCAAATAGATGCTAAAGTTTCTTATATTTTTCACCATCTAATTAGTACACTATTAAAAATTAAAGTAAGCCCTCATAATCTAGAGCCGGAATCTTAGCCATTAATGTATTCTTTTTAACATAGTAAAATTTAGTGATATTTGGTAATAAGTTATTGCAGAATTTACCTACATGCTTTAAATTGTGGATATCAAAGTTAAATTTTCTTGTCTATCGCGATATCCATAAGTGCATCTATTGGTAACCTACTATCTATTTACCATGTCTCGTATATCTTTTGATCATAATCCAAGGTTCCAATATCACTTCATATCTTTAAATTGACTCATTCCAAGGATCACTATACCTAATAGTATGTAAAGTGTAGGACACTAGGTCATTGTTATGTAAGTTTTCTATCATGTTTGTTCATATGAACGAAGAAATGGTTAACCCTTAATGATATATCCTTCAAATGTAATTATCATAGTTCATTCTGAGAAGGATTAGCTCGCATAATCCTAATACACAACCAATCATCATGCTAAGTGTTTACTCACTAGCTTCTAAGACTCAAGTTGTTACATAGTCTATTTTACTTTAAAGGTATATAACTTGAAAGTAGACAATTGATATATTTAAACATTTAAACACCATTTTCCTACTCTACAACTTATCATCCATTGCTAATGGCAAGTTCTCTAGTTCATGATTTCCTATTTTGACACCTTAAAATTATATGAATCATGATACTTAGTCATCTTTCATGTTGCACAATTCACTCATCAATATCATTAAGAGATATTTCCACTTGTGAGAGACACCCCTTCATTATCATTACATAAATTTGCCATAGGTCTTTATTACAATCTCATAATTCCCCTATCCCTTTAATGTTATTAATTAGATATGCACCCCAAGGGCATTGTATGAGCTTTAATAAACTTCTGTATTCCTAACAATTCCATACTGGTGTTATTCGAATGAAGCACTCTACTCAATTATACCTAATATTTAATCAACACAGATAATATTGCATTTCTGCTAAGGTGCATCTCCCTTTCTGCTTGTGGATTTTTCACAATATCTAATTTGTATTCTAATTCCATTACCATCCTACATGCACTCTTAGGTTTATTACCTCTTAAATCTAATGTCACCATGCCATCGAAAATTCCTTATAACATTATGCATCATCATCCCAATCTTTAACTTAATTTGATAAATTGACTGCATTTGCTTCCCAATAAGCATTGTTCTTTTTTAGGCCTTAAAGCGATTCTTATCATGCTCCCATCAAGGCTTTCCAACACAATTCTTTTATCTTCTTACTTTAACAATGAGCATCATCATGCTAAATGAAGTGTATCAAGGGGCGCCATCCTCCCATTTAGACTAATTATAAGTTAATTTTGCTTCCTTAAGGTATGGGATTTTCTATCAGTATCTTTCAAGTTTATATTGTGACTAAGAGTTTATTTGTATCCTTATTTTGGATCTAACATACAAATGTGTAGAGGAGAGGCATTCCTATCTTCCATGGACATAATCAACATGTGTGTCGTAGGTGCTTTCATCATACACTTCCTATCACATGTTTCAAAATTCTTAAGTCAATTTTTTGAATTTTGGGAAACATAGACCAAATGTTAAGTCTCGTGGTAAATGCTTTAGGACACATATGATCAATTGTATATATTAATATTGAACCATGCAGAGCATGCACATAATTTGATTCATTTTCTATGACAAATATGAAAATGAAGAAGAGGAGAGAAGAAGAATAAAATACATCCAACAGAGGTCCAAGGGATGCATGTAAAATCGCCTTTCCTCATGTGTCACTAGCTCTAATGCACTCCACCTAGGGTTTTTGTAATTTCCTTTGTTGACTCAAATCTTTACTAGGTCACATGTATTGCACCTAGAATAGTCATGAGGATATCCTCAACACCTTTGGAAACTCACCGAATTGCACCTTAACAATAGGTAGTTTGAGTATTGGAAAGCTTTGCTTAATATATTTTAACTCCAAAATGGACTCCAATGTCCTTATAATCACCACTAATTAGATCCCAAAATATATCATCTCCTTAGGATGCCTGTGCAAATGGTCTAGGAGACCAAGGGTGCATAATATTATGCTCTAGACAAAACGATCCAATAACCTTGAGGATGATGTTTCCCATAATGATGAAAGTGCATGCAAATATTAAAATAAAACTAGATGCACATAATACATAAATGCAATTTAATAGATTTGTTGCAAAAATTATCATTGGAAAAAATAAATTATTCACCCTTCGTTAACTCATAGAGAGGAACGTAGAAAATAACCATTACTACATATAGACAAAATCTAACTTGTGATAACCATATTTATTTCGAGTTGATCAATTTGTTGCATTACAACTCCCTTGGAACAGAGTTGTCCAAACATCTACTCATATTTCAAACAATGACTATAAATCCTTAATCAAACAACAAACTTAATGTATCAAAGCTCACATACTCTATAAAAAAAAAATTAAATCCTAAGAAAACCAAGTTATTGTTAACCTCTCCAAAGATCCATGGTATTTTCCAAAATCCTATAAACATTGAAAGGTTTTAGCTACTTTCTATTTGATATTTATAAGATCACATCAGCAAGTGGCTACTCAAATCTGAGCTTGTATGCACTTATCAAAAGCCCAAGATGTATAAACTATTTTTCCAACCATATGAATTTAAATAACAAAATGATTATTGTTAAAAATCAAAACAATAATAAAGCCAAAAATACCTCTAGGTGATCCATTTGTAGAAGTTATGATACGAGCAATGATATTTTGTTCAACAATTTATGCCGATTTTATAATCACATTAATAATATTTATTCCAATTACTATGGTGAAATTACTACGAGTCTTAACTCTTATTGCCAATTTTACTTCTTACATATAACAAGGATGGTTTAATGATGTATGATGAACATTTCTTTTTGTCTTGAAAATGTTATGATTTCCTAGTTTGCTATTTCTTTACAGTTCGGACAAATACCTGTATAATGAAAATATTATGATTGGTTTACATTTATAATTTGCTATTTCTTTACAGTTTAGATAAATGCCTACATAATAGAAATATTATGATGTATTTTACATTTAGATAACTTAATTATATAATGAACATCCATTCCACTTTTAGAAATTCTAATCATTGTTAATATATATATATATATATATATATATATATATATATATATATATACTTAACATAGTATANCACCTCCTCTATTGTTTTTTTTTTACTAGGGGAATCGACAACTAGGGACGGGCTGGTACTCGCGTGACACGGGGTCCAGGGATCCAATCCCACTACCACTATAACCCTAGGTGCAACCACAGGGCCTGAACCATGGCGCACGAGTAAATTTGGGGGCGATTTGAACATGAGACCTTCCATTTACAAACAATTCCACTTTACCACTTGCTCTGCCCCCCCACGGGCTAGCACCTCCTGTTTTGTTATTTGTGTCTAATTAAATTTAATAAAAATATCAAATTTATTGAACATAAATATAATAAGAAGAATACAGTCCCATAATTTTTTAAGGTCGTACTTGAGTTGGAGAGCCAAATTGGCCTTCACCCTGGGGGGAATTTGACCTCAAATTTCTAGGATATTTGCACTTTATCTTCTTAGCCCCAAACCAAGTTGCAAAAGCTTAAATTCAGATACAAAGTGTTCATAGTTCATATTGGGATATTCTAAGACTTATCCTACCCCTTCATTTCAAATTCGATACCATTTGGAGTCAGTTGGAACCCCTTAGCGTCATGACTAGTTAAGCCTGAATTTTCCGAAATTGCACTTTTGCCCAAAAATTTCAAGTAGGGTTATTACATGTTCTCTTCACAGAAAAGGGATTAGCGATCAAAGTATTGAGGAAAATGTGGCCAAACCAAGTAATTGCATCAATCATAGTAGTAGCAAAGCAGTGCGTCATGGGAATGGAGAGGAATTGGGCTATGTTTCTTCTTAATGAATTCATCAATGACTATATTGATGCTCACAATAAAGGTAACCATTTCACATATTCCTAGTTGTTGTTATTTATTTTGTTGTAGTGGAGGAGCCACCAAATTACCAAGGTATGGAAAATAATGACCCTTATTTGGGGTAAAGATGTGCCAATTTGTGGTTTACCAAGAATCGAAGAAGGTAGGAAGACACCAATATTGAGATTTACATGTACACGAAAGCATTGCAACATAATGTTGTTAAGATCCCATGCATACAGGCTCACTTTGTAGAGCGACACAGGAATATCATGAGGTTCAAGGATGGACCTCACCACATGAATATCTAAGCAAGGGGGGACCCACATATGCAGTGGCTCATAACTGGGTATAAGATAATGAAAGAAGAAGTAGACACTACTGTCCATGAATGACCGAAAGAGTGGAAAGTTCCTCTCGAAGAGGATCAAATATCAATATATCTCTCCCAGCTAGATCCACGACAAGAGGGTACATCTGAGCAACTATACAATGGCCACCAGACTCAGAGTATTCATCAACAAGACGTGGGAGGTGATAACCCATGTAGTTCGCAGGATGATGACCAAGAGTCAAGTGCAACAACAAATGATCCAGGAATGGGGGAAAAGTAGAAGGCTATAGCCTTAAAGTCGAAAGGGAAAAATACAAAAAAGGAACAAAATATGAATGCAGACCAATCTTTGATTGACGATGATGCTAACATCATGTTCGATAGGATGGTTGAAGTGATGGAAAAAATAGGAAGTTGGCATAAGAAAGGACTGTCGAGATATTTGGGGGTGTAACAAACCTACTGGATACACTTTGTAAATCTGTATAAAAAGAAATAAGAATATTTCCATCTTTGCAAGGAGTTGTTTAGAAAGAGGATACTAGGCCATATGATATTGGGAGGGTTGCAAAAAAAACACCTAGCTTCATCCTCTATGATAGACTGGGTAGTTAAGTTGCTCTTGCAGACCTCACATTTTACAGAGGAGGAATTTAATAAAATTCCACCGTTCAGGTTATGTTAACATGAAGTTAACGACCCTACCCATGTTTATGTTACATGATATTCAACAAAAGATAGCACACGATGTAATGGCGCAAGAGAAATCAATGTATGATATCATGAAGGGCTATAGGAATCAAAACGATTGCCTTAAATAGAAGGCTACCAAACTTCATAAAGAAAAGGATCAGCTAAGCCGCGACAAATAGAATCTTCAAGAGGTTGTCAAAGTTGTGTGCAACGAAGTACCAGAGGAAGAGCTAGTTGAGAAAATGGATCCTAATGACAAACTACTATGAAGTACCAGAGTCATAGTGAGATTCAAGAAAAAATTGGATGAACTAGAAGCACAATTAGTACCAAGTACACCCCCCAAAGTAACAAAGCAACAACATAAATAAGTGTAAGGGGATCTCCAAAGTATGAAAGGCTTTGATGCAAATTGTGCGAAGTTATATGAAGAAATCTTCCAGACTTGGGATTCACTACTAGAGGATGCAATGCTTCGAGATATTAATGCTAAGTTGGGCACAATGCAACTTAAGTAATTTAAGAGGTATGTTAAATACTTTGTCATCGGTTGAGGGAATGGGAAAAATACAAAAACAAGACATTGCAGGCAGAAGTTAACCAGTTGAGGGTGGAATAGGAACACATAACAAAACGAGTGGAAGACCTATAGGGAGAGACTGAAAAAGTATATGAAGTAATTGGTACAATACATGGATCGAGGAATAGAGAAACAAACACTTCACTACAAAAGTGGTGGAAGAAGTGAGCAAGCAACAAGAGAATGTTCAGTGGTCGGTCAAAGTAATCAAGAAGGAATATGAATATTTTCTACCAAACCATACATTTCTAGAGCAACAAAATTGATTGGACCTGAAGTGGATCAGGATGAGACACATGTGAGTGTTGGGGAGCTGGTGTCTCTAGGAAATTTTGGAAAAATAGTTGTGGTGTGAACGAGGCTACAACGAAGTGGTTTGACAAAGTGGAAAGCTTCGAAGAAGTGACAAAGTTTTAAGGAAATTGGGTATTTTGACAGTGTCCAACTGTAGAGTTGGTTTGGCAATTAAATATTTTTGTCCACTTAGATTATTAGGATTGGGTAGTGGGAATGGGGATAAGGTATATGAATATTTTATAAATATGTAACCGGTTAAGATTTTTGGGGTTACATGTTTTAATGTTTTTGGATATAAGCTAAATATACTTGTTGGTTGTATCAAAGTATGATCTATAAGAGAGTCGCATGGATGGGATGTGATGTGCAAGTTGCATGTGCAGATCCGTTGTAATAATCTATAGAGGAGAAGTCTACACGTTGTGTGTGTAGACATGAAGTGTTTCTTTGTTGCAACTCCATAATAAGAAGCACACTTTTGGTGTTTTCCCCATCTTGAGTTTCCACGTTAAAATATCTAGTGTCTAATGTGCTTGGGATGTGTGTGTGTTGTTTTGATTACTGTTGTATTAGATGATGACTAATGTGATTAATGAAGTAGCAAATGAATGGTAAATATGCTAGTTTATTCCTGGTTATGTGTTGTAGATTGTTAATATGAATTCTATCGAAGTGAATGGCCTGTTGAAGATATGGGGTTGTCAAAGCTATATTTATTCTAATGTTGTGTTGTTTTCCTTCCCTGTTGCAGAAACCTAGTTCTTGCAGTCCCCATAGGTACTTCAGGTGAGACTTCATCTACCTTGCAGGTGTTGCCAAAGAGAATGGACCCTTCTCGACCGGTATCTTGGGATTTTTTGGTATGTTGTTAGGTGAACCTAGGTTGAGATATAATTGTGCCAACAATTTTGGTCTCTATCAAAGATGATCACCCCCCGCACACACACATCCACACATACTACCTCTATGCATATTGTATGTGTTAAAAATAAAATATTTTCAATTTCTTATTGTTGTTGTCCACCTAGCTATACTTTCCTCTACAATGGTTAATGGTAGGGCACTCATACTAAGGGATTAATATAAAAAATATGAAAACATGAATGTCTTTGTAAGATTAAATATTAAGGAATAAAAGTGTTGCTGCAAGTTTTTGAAATATTCATTCTTCACGCAAGATATATATCATGGAATGGTGGGAAAGTTTCCTATATTCCTTAATTTCTGAGGAAAAAAATCTTCATTTTAATCAACACAAGCAAATGGGACATGTAAGTTGGGGGATGGAGTTTCTATCTTCGGTGACATGTAATCCTACTGACATAAAAGATAAAGATAGAATGGCATATGCTTCTAATCACATTGAAGTTTCCATTGAATATATTATCAAAGAGGTTTTGTTTTGTGATTATTCTACTGAATCCAAAATATATACGCATTATAATTGATTATTCTAACTATGAGATAGCAAGAGTAGGTTGCATGTGAGACACAACTGTGATTCATTCAAATCATTTATGTATAAACGTAAGATTGTCAATGCCTTGAAGGTAAGGTGTGTGAGTAGTGGTTGAGATGAAGGAACAACACAATATTGTCCATGCAATAAAATTGGTTAATGATCAAGCTGTCCCCTCTCCTCCCATCAATGTTGCCAACAAAGGGAGGACATGGACAATATGCGGGGCGCTAAATTTCACCCCAAGGCCATATTACGAATTTCATAGCTATTTAAATGTGTGCAATGCATAATTAAAATACACAATGAAATTAAAATATATTAACACATGCACAACATGTACACACCAACATTTCTATCACATGCACAATAATAAAACAATCACACACAAAATTAATCTCATTCTCATGCTATGCACAGGCCTCCTAGTGAATAATTAAAGCTTGTCATTTCACTCAAATTGACATGAATAAATAATCATTCATAACACAAAAACTGGGCATAATTAAAAACATAGTAAGCATTTATCTTTGAATTGAAGTTATTCAATTCACTGGATATGGAAGAGCAACGTTCCACCCAACTGTAGGTATATGTACAACCTATATTCTTTTAGTTTAGGGACCACCCCAGAGTTGGGATATGTATCTACGAAGGAGGAACTACTCAGGCTCACTCGCAACCATAGGGACAAATACTCATGCTAATACATCTCACAACTGGTTTTGTCAAGCAATTAGGGAGGAAGGGAAGGAGAAAGCTAATCCAATGAAATCAACTACAAATCTACACGCATCTCAATTTGGCTTCAGAATCGTTGGCACCCACAACACCTACCACTCCTAATACAAGAAAGGTCCCCTTCTCTGCTACATAGTCCCTCAGACGCCCCTTTCCTCTAGTGCTCTTCAGGGTGGGCATAGAAATGTACAATCTTCCAAACCTTCAAAGATTCTTCCCTTCACTAGTTTTTTTCCAAGAAATTCCAACCTCTCAACTCTCTCCCACTTCAATCCACTCTTGGATTTTTCCCCAAATTGGCCACGTGACTATGAATCACAAAATTCAACTTCCAGGATTGTAAACATTGGTCTTCTTATGGATTTTTCGGCTATTTCTACTCTCAAATTCAACCTAGAGTTTTTATCTATGGATTTCCCATTGGATTTCACTCCTCACATGAATTTCTGGTCATTTTTGGCACTTCAAAACGTGGGTTCTTTCCAAGTTGGGATTTTTGCAAATTTTACTATTGGGAATGCATAACAAGATGGAAATTGATCTCTAGTTGTTCAATAATGGGCTGGTATGATGGAAAATGAATTCCCATGAGGAATAATTCCCTATGGGTAAAGTAAAAAAATTCCCATACTCAACCATATGAATTTGTGAGTTTTCCCTTCCCCATTAAATGTATGAGTTGATTTTTGAGCTACCATCTTAGTACATGAATAAATGTAAGCAAGGAAAGTCAAGATGGGTTCTCAAGATGAAATTTGGAAACAAAGGTTCCAATCCCACAACCCCCTCACCTCTCCCTAGTGGATACACATGCCCCCCTCATTTTAGTTGCTTCCATATCAAGCTCTTGGTATTGCATTATAAATATTTACATGATTTTACAATTTTCCATGACTTACTAGCACATGGCTAGCAAAATATGAAATACTTGCCTTTAAACCTGATCATTCACTATAGGGACCTTGTCCTTGAGCTCCATGCTAAGAAATAATACATTGCATATAAATCCATGCTAATAAATAATACATTGCATATAAATCCAATACATTCCAAGGGTCAAAATGGGGTTATTACATTCTCCTCCCCCTTAGAACAACACCGTACTCAGTGTTCTCAAAAATTGAACAAAAATGGGTATGCATCTTTCATGGAATCCTCTAACTCCCATGTATCCTCATTGGGACCAAGGTGCTTCAATTTCACCTTTACCTGTTTGTTGGCTCGGTTCCAGAGAAATGTCACCTTCTTGTCAAGGATGCACATAGGCTCCACCTAGAAATATCCCTTGGGTTCCACCTATATCACATTCCAATCAATTATATGATTAGGATCATGTACATACTTCTTAATCAAATAAGCATGGAGAACATTATGATCTCTCATGTTAGCAGGTGGTGCAATCTTATATACAACTAGTCCTATCCTATCAAGGACTTTGAATGGGCCACAATATCTTGGTGCCATCTTGGCACAACTTCCCAACTTTAGGGAATTTTTCCTTGGATTTACTCTTAAATAAACATGATCCCCAATTTTAAATTCCTTGTGTAGTCTTTTCATATCTGCATAACTCTTCTGTTTGTCCTAGGCCGTCTTTAAATTCTGCCTGATCTTTACAATTTATTGTTCCATTTCCTTGAGCATCTCTGGCCCAAGTACTACCCTGCTCACTAGAATATACCAATTCAATGGAGTTCTACATCCTTTTCCATACAATGATTCAAATGGACTCATTCTCAATTATGCTTGATGTCCATTGTTGTATACAAATTCTACCAAGTGTAGGCAATCCTCCCACTTGGATGGTTTATCCATCACATACATTCTCAACATGTCTTCAAGAACTTGATCAACCTTCTCGGTTTGACCATCTATTTGAGGATGATACACTATACTCAAATTATATTGTGTTCCCAATTTATGAAATGCCCCTTTCCAACATTTTCCCGAAGTGAAGTTTGCATCCAAATCTGAAACTATTTCCTTGGGAAATCCATGCAATTTAAATATTTCCTTCATGAAAATATTTGTTATGCCACTTTCTTTAGGAGTGGACTTGACTGGAATAAAATGAGATGCCTTTGATAGCTTGTCAACCACAACCATAATCTAATCATGCGTCTTCATTGACATTGTAAAACTTGTTATAAATTCCATAGAAATTACTTCCCCTTCCATTCTAGAAGGAGAAAATGATGCAATAGTTATGTTGGGTGTTGATGCTCTGCCTTGACTTGTTGGCACTTTTGACACTGATCAATGTATTCTGCTATATATTTCTCCATTCCATGCCAAAAGTATTGTCTTCTAGTTGTTGTTATTGTCTTTTGATATCCTAGATGTCTAGAGTATGGCATTTGATGAATTTCGTCCATTACTACCTTCTTCAAATCCGCACAATTGAAAATGTATAGTATGCCCTTATAAATAAGAGTATCATCTTCTCCAAGCCGATATACTTCACACTTCTAATCTACTTTTCCATGTTACAATTTTTCTTTAATTTGAATTTAAGTTTCATCATTGTTTTGGGCTTCAAGGAATCTTGTTCTCAAATCTAATTTTCATATACTTAATGCTGCTACATGAAATTTTCTGCTAAGGGCGTCTGCAACCTTATTCTCTTTACCTTTTACATGCTTAATTTCAAAGTCAAATTCACAAAGAAATTCCATCCATCTAGCTTGCCTAACATTCAAGCTTGGCTGGTCAAATAAGTACTTTAAGATCATGTGGTATGTTCCAAGCTCAAATATTCTCCCCAACAAGTAATGTCTCCACATCTTGAGAGCATGTATTATGGTTGCTAATTCTAAATCATGATTTGTATAATCATTCTCATGTTATTTTAATTTTCTTGACTCATAGCAAATCACAAATACTTCTTGCATAATCACTCCACCTAATCCTTCAATGCAAGCATCTGTGCACACTACAAAATCCTTCCTTGGATATGCAATCTTCAAATAGGAGCGCTGGTAAGTATATTCTTCAATTGCTGAAAGATTTCTTCACATTTTTCATACCATACAAACTTTGTATTCTTACTTTGCATTGATGTAATTGGATGAGCGATCTTGGAAAATTCTTCAATGAATCTTCTATAGTAGCTTACATGAGCCATACCAGATCTAACATCTATAACATTCCTTTGAGTAGGCTAATCCATTATGGCTTCAATCTTTTCCAGATCCACTATAATTGCTTCTTCTGAGATAACATGACCCAAATATTGTACCCTTCTTTGATAAAATTCATGCTTTCTTAGCTTTGTACACAATTGGCTCCCTCTAAGAACTTGCAACACCATTCTTGCATGTTCTTTATGCTCTTCTTCATTCCTTTAATAAACAAGAATTTCATCCAAGAACACCAACACAAAATTATCCAAATACTTGCTAAAAACATTATTCATGAGGCACATGAATGTGGTGGGTGCATTGTTAAGACCGTATGGCACCACCATGAACTCACAATGGCCATAGATTGTCCAAAAAATTGTATTGTGAATGTCTTCTTCCTTTATCCTCACTTAATGATAACTTGACCTCAAGTCAATTTTTGAAAACATGTTGGCTTCCTTCATTTTATCAAACAAATCATCAATTCTAGGCAATGGGTACTTTTTCTTGACTGTCACTTTATTTAACTACATGTAATCAATACACATCCTTAAAGTCTCATCTTTATTATTGAAAAATAACATCAATGCTCTACATGGAGACACATTTGGTCTTATATACGTTTTTCCATTAATTCATGTAGTTGCATATTTAACTCTACTAATTCTGATGTGGTCATTCTATAAGGAGCTTTGGAAACTGGTGCTGCCCCTGGAACACGACCAATTTTAAAACCAATGTCTCTTTTTGGTGGAAGTCCCGACACTTCATTTGGAAACACATCTTTGAATTCTTACAACAATGGATAATCCTCTACCTTTAGGCATTTTTCCTCTAGTGAATTTGATATATGAGTTGCATATAATTGACAACCTTTCTTGTAAAACTTTCTTAACTATAAGGATGAAATCTGTGTTACTAAAACTTGCTTCGTAATTCCTCTAACCAATCTTCATCTTCCTTCATCATTGATGCATTCAAGAAATTTTTCATAACAATCTATCTTGGCCCTGTGCTTTTTCAACCAATCCATGCCAACAAAATCATCATAGGATCCTAATGGTAGGACATTTAAATTTTCTTTTGTGAGAAGTCCATTCAACTCTGAGGGGCATTCCATCACTTCTTCACTCACTTTTCTTTTTGTCCCTATGGCTAATTGAACTAACCACGAATTATTATGTTGAAGTTTTCCAAGAGAACAAATTTTAGCCACTTTTGGAGAAACATAACTATGAGTAGATCCTGGATCAAACAAAACAAAAATAGATTTCTTAGAAATAGTACCTCCAACTTCCACTACTATTGATTAATGGTCTGCTTGATGGTTATCCAATGCTGCATAAATTTGGGGTTTTTCTTTTGCCACATACTCTATGGTAAATTACCACTTCTAAGTTGTGCAATCCTTGAGTGTTATATTTATGATGTGGACAGTCCTTAAGCATGTGGTTCTCTCCACATCCCCAACATTGAAGCAGTCCCTTTGTCCCTTTTTTGCTGCTACTATTGGTTTAGTTTCAAATTGTTCTTGTTGGACTTGTTGGAAATTTCTTGGCTGATTTTTAAATGATGGATTGAACCACTCCTCCTTTGGTCAAACATTCCCTTTTTCTTTCCTTTCCATGTTGGATAAACCTCTGATTTTCCTTTGCTATGCTCATAGCAATGAATTTCCATTATAATGGCTTCATCAAGAGTTGGTGGATTAACAAACTCAATGCTATATCTGAAATTTTGAGTTAGACTTGGGCATATTTTACTTACTTAGGAATTGTTTGAATGGAGTGAAACCTTGTGTTGGATGCATCTTATATTAAAAATTTGGCATGGAGTATATTATTATTTTAACATGCTTTGAGTGGAGTGACAATGGATGAGTATTGAACCGTTGTTTAGAATTTGATTTACAAAAAATAACTAGGGCTATAAAATATCAGCAGTACTTCACCATGTGTAGGACCTTAAACCACCACATAGACATTAGAGAGGGAATTTGTTTCCATAACAATGGTATATGCTAACCATTTTGACTTTTGATATACTATATATCAGTGACAAGGCCTTAGTCATGGTTTCCTAAATCTATTGCCTTGGTTCTAAAATGTTGCTTTAAGGGATCATGGAACTTTCATATGGTCTTATACCACACTGCATACCCCAAAATGGGAATATTTCAAATACGAGTCTTATATGGTAAATATTTAAAGGTTTTTTAAACTAAGGATTTGTACCAATGATTAAAACATAGCTTGCATATGAAAAATAAGGTCTTACACCCCAACTATTTCTTATAAGAATAGTGTGATATGTGCAGGACCCTAAAATACACATAACCCATTTAGAGGGAATCTTTCACCTATGAGTGTAATAACATAATAATTTCAATTATTACCACAATAGATGGTTATTGATGGCTATACCATGGATTAGGGACAAAATATAGGATCTTACTACATAGTTATTAATTCTATGGCTCAAATATTTATTTGAGAGAGAGATATTTTCACAATATTAATGATTAATACATAAATGATTAGAATCAAGATCTAACCATGCTTTAGGGCCAAACGCTAGGGCTTGGACCCTATTTTGTTTCTTTGAGGACTCATGCACAATGTGTAAAGCTCTATAACACCATATAATTCCTATGAATGAATTTTGGTCATATTAAAAATACATGGGAACCCACTTTGAGTTCAATGCATAGTAGAGGCTATATTGTCAACCATGATCCAAGAAAAACTAGGGAATTAAGCTATAATTATTGATTTCAATCCTCATCCACCATGTGTAGCGACTTGAACCACAAAATAGAGCATACGAAGGGGACCTTTTTTGAACAAGTTATATAAAGGAACCATTTTTTAGGTATGTCCAACTAAGGATGGGTTTTAAGTATTAACACTAATGATATTGAGTCAAAACCATCAGTATTAAATTCTATGTCTTGCTTCTATGGATCAATGACCATGCATGGCGCTTCACCCACCACACATACCTTATATAGGGAATAATTTTTGTATGAGTGGTATATGACTACCATTTTGAGGCTTAGATTATGAGGGATGGGTATGAGCATCTAAAGTTTAGCTTAACGATAAGAACCAAGGCATTGGGATCCAAATTGTGTTGTGTGTGATAATAAGGATTATGGATGTAAATCAAGTCAAGTAGAGGAAATTGTTCATGGGATGATAATTATGTTACCCATGTGAAGCTTGAAGATGGTGTCACTTCAAATTCAATGAATAACCATTGAATGTAGTAACAATCATATCCAAGTTCACATAACAAAGATATCTGAAAACAATTGTGCTTGATTATTGAAGTTGGAATTGGCCCTCACTTTCCATAACATGCATACAAAGTAGGGTAACTCAAACTTGAAAATAACGCCAAGTGCTTGAATTGATTTCAAAGTGCATAAAGAATAGAGGCCTCAAAATCAACCCTGAAGAAAATTTCTCAGTAAAAAAGTATTCATAGAGTCATGTCCTTTGGCTGAGGGCTGAGGACCAGGATGGATAGGCTCCCATATGTTGTTTCTCTACTAGGGTTTCATAGGATTCTCTATTTCTAATAATCTACCATGTTGAAACTAAGTTATCCATGTGAGTTTGTCTAATCAAAGGGGTCTTGATTCTCCCCTGTATACTAGGCTTCATAACAAGCATGCCAAAGTATAGCTCAAACAATCAAAGACAATCAACACAACAAAATCATAGAAAAAACATGACAAAATCATATATGATGAATTTCCTGATGGGAAGAACATTCCTTGCACTCATATTATGACTTTTAGATCAAATATTTCCTCTCATATGCAAGTCAATAATTGGAACAAATTGACCCTTAGTTAAGGGCACAAACATACCCGAGAGAGAGAGACCATAAATGTTGATAAAAAGGACATAACAAAAGAACCAAAAACTAAAAGAGTCATGACATAGTCAATATTAGCCCCCAAAAATCAACCAACACATCAAGTATCCCTTAAAATAGTCAAAGATGATCAACGCAACAAAAACACAACCACAACAAGCAATAGTATGGACTCTCATGCGTGAAGGAGGGAGAACACAAATTATTGTAGAAAAACTCATAAATGATAGTGCTAAGTAAGGACATGTTCGTTGTTTCAAGTAGATCCAAAAAGCAAATAACACAAAAAGCAAAGACGACCTTCAAATCCTTGATGCCATAAACAAGTGTGCCAGAAAATCCTAGACCAGTCGTGCCAAAATAGAGCTCAAAGTGCCTTAAAGACATTGCTCTCAACAAAGGCTATATTATTTCTTATAGCCTCTCAAAGAACTCCTAGAAGGTCCTTTTAAGTGATGTTAGGGATTCTCTTACGATTTGGATAGGCATGACATCATCAATTTATAAGTCAAATAAAAGTTGTAAGTAACCAAATTAAAGAGGGAAGCTAGATAAATGAAGGGTCAGTGAAAAATATAATCTCAAGAGGGATAACCACAAGTCAACACACAAACATGGATAACCACAAACATAACAGAACAAATGGGCTAACTACAAAGTCAACATAACAAGTGGGGTAACCATAAACATAACATAACAAGTGGGCTATCCACAAACTCAACATAATATAACAAGTGGGATAAACACAAATCCAACATAACATAACGAGACTCTCTCTCAAAGATATTTGGTCCACATATGTGCCATGCAACAACTAAAAGCTTATCCTCATTTAGATTTTGTTGGAATCTGAATTTCAAAACACCCAACCAAGGGGAAACCAAACATGGAAGCCTAGGAATAATCAAGAACAAAAAATTCCCAATACACTTGCACCACAAACTTAGTGAACCAAGATAGCACAACTGTAAGATTAAAATATAATTTTCATCTATTTCAACTACTACATTAAAACTTAATTTTCATTTCTTTTAACTTTAACACTCCCAAGAGGTCCTTGTGTTAAACTTGAAAACATACAGTAACAATAGCATGCAAATGACAACATCAGTTGTATGCCTATTTAGACAAAATTATAAGAGAAATAATAGATCTAACTCACAATACAAAATAACAAGTCTTATTACTTAACAAATCAAATAACGAAATAAATCTATTGTACAGTATAGTGGGCTTCATAACCAACACGTCAAAGTATCCCTCATACAGTCAAAGACAATCAATGCAATAAAACTGTAAAATAAACATGAAAAAATCATATATGATGACTTACATGATGGGAAGAACCTTCCTTGTACTTGAATTTTATTTTTCAGATCAAATCTTGCCTCTCAGAGGCAAGTCAATAACTGGAACAAATTGGCCCTTAGTTAAGGGCATAAACATACCTGAGAGAGAGAGAGAGGGAGACCATAAATGTTGATAAAAAGGACATGCAAGTACACCAAAAGAGCCAAACACTGAAATAATTATGCCAACAGTCAATATCAGCCCCAAAAAATCAACGAGCGCACCAAGTATCTCTCAAAACAATCAAAGATAATCAACACAACAAAAATGCACCCACAACAAACAACAGTATGGACTTGCATGCGTGAAGGACGAAGAATGAAAATTGCTTTAGGAACCATCATAAATGACATTTCTAAGTAAGGACATGTTCTTTGTTGCAAGTAGACACAAAAACTAAATAACACTCAAGCAGAGACAACCTTCAAAACCTTGACGTCATAAACAAGTGTGCCTGAAAACTATAGATCAATTGTGCCAAAATAGAGGTCAAAGTGCCATAAATACATCACTCTCAACAAAAGCTATACTAGTTCTTATAGCCTTTCAAAGACCTCCAAGAAGGTCCTTCTAAATTATGTTAGGGCTTCCATTAAAATTAGGCCAAGCATGATGTCATCACTTAATAAGTGAAATCAAAGTGGTAAGTAACCAACTTAAGGAGGGAACATAGCTAAAACAAGGGTCAATGAAAAAAATAACCACAAGTCAACATAACATAAAAAGTGGGGTAACCATAAACATAACATAACAAGTGGGCTAACCACAAAGTCAACATAACATAATAAGACTCCCTCTCAAAGATACGTGGTCCACATATGTTCCATGCATCAACTGAAAGTTTATCATCACTATATAGGAAGGTTTCAACATGGAATATACGATCTTCTCATCCTCATTTATGTTTTGTCAGAATTTGACTTTCAAAATACCCAACCAAGGGGAAACCAAACATGGAAGCATATGCCTAATCAAGAACAGAAAATTCCTAATACACTTGCACCTAAAAACTTAGTGAATCAATATAACACAAGTATAACATTAAAACATAATTTTAATCTCTTTCAACTACTACATTAAAACATAGTTTTCATCTCTTTGTACTTTAACACCCAAGAGGTCCCTGTGTTAAAGTTGAAACATATAGTAACAATAACATGTAAATGACAACAACATTAATATGGATATTTAGACAAAATTATAACATCAATAATACATCTAACTTACAATACAAAAGAACGAGTGTTATTACTTAACAAATAAAATAACAAAATAACTATGTTTCACAGTATAGCAGGCTTCATAATCAGCACACCAAAGTATCCCTCAAACAATCAGAGACAGTGAAATGTAACAAATATTAAATAAATATTAAGTAAATTAGTTAACTATTATCCGAAAAGGTGTAACCCTTAGTTTTATACACTCAAGCCTATAAAAGCGACTGCCATTTGTAAATGTCAATCATCTTCAATATATATCATAAATTATTATTTAATATGGATTTCATGTCCTAAAGCTGATTGCTTCATTTGGTATCGGAGTCAACAAAAGTCGGCTGCTGTCCATTATCTATCCCAGTTGCGTTCCGCTGTAGTTCACGCTCCACCTCTTCTTGCACCCGCGCCTGTTGCCCCTCTCCTACTCCACCGTTCTCCTCCGCGTCGCTGCTACTCCTATTCCCACCCGTCCTCCTTCATCATCCACCTCACGCCTCCTTTCCTCCTCACTACTCTTCCGCACCTCCTCCTCGCTTCTCCCTCGCGCCTCCATCGACCACCCCTCCATCCACTCCACGCTGCATCTCCCGCTCCTCCATCTACCCCCATCCGCATCGCCATCCCCATCCCCTCGTGCTCCATCACCCACATCTCCCACATCCCCCCAACTACTCCATTCGCCACCTCCCAACTACTCCCTATCACTCCACCTCACTCATCCACCCACTTCACTCACGTCACTCATCCTCCACCTCAAAGTTATAATATATTAACTTTACTCACTATTTAACTTTATTCACCTTTAAAAAAAAATATAATATAAAAAAATATAATGAAATAAAGTTAAATAATATATAAATTATTAACTTTATAAAATTACAAATAATAATAAATATTATTATTTCTACTATCAATTGATTTTAATCAACCACACACAAAAAATATTGGCAAATATTACTCGTACTCATAGGCCAAAATTGGGTCTAAATATTCACCACCAAACCTCAGAAGCATGACGATGGAGTTAAAGGCCCAAATCAAAAAATTGGAGAAGGATTCCAATGAGTGCATTAGTAAGAGTCAAGAAGATTTAAAGGAAGAAATAAAAAATTGCAATACAAAGCTGAAAAATGAAATCAGAGAGGAAGTCGTTTCAATGTTAGATCGAAGGCTAGATGACAAATTAAACGGGATGAAGGAAAAACAAGATGAACTAAATGACAAGTTAAATACACTCATGGGGAGGATGGAAAAGAAAAATACAAAGATCGCCACAAACAAAAAGACGACTCAGATATGTTGTGTACTTCATCCAACAATTCAGGATCACCACCATGCAACAAGACAAGAATAAATCAACATTATGTAGTGTATCCCCCCAAAGCAAAAATAGAAATGTCAAAGTTTAATGGAAACGACGAACAATGCATTGCGTGGTTAAATAAAGAAGAAGAATACTTCAATATCTATAACATCACAACAGATGTAGAAAATGTGAAGTATGCATCTATGCATCTTGAAAACCATGCCTATAACTGGCATATGTGGTGGAAAGGTGACAACTTCGCATAAACATGGAATTTGTTCAAAAATGATTTCCTCAAAAGGTTTCAAGGAATCAATGAAGATGATTTTTTCTCGAAGCTTACTAGGTTACAGCAAAAATGAAACGTCGAAGAATTCACACACTAATGGGAATCACTCGCTACCAGAGTATTTGGATTAACAGACAAACAACGACTAGAAACTTACGTGGGAGGACTAAAGCCTTACATACAAAAAGAGTTAAAAATGCATGACATAGCAAATGTTGAGGTAGCAAGATGGAAAGCAAAAGCAACCGAGGCTAAATTTGGCAACTTCCAAACATACAAAGGGAAGTCATATTCACAGAGAAACATGGAGACGACTCCAGAGGCCAATACAAACAAATGCATCCCTCCACCTAGAAGGGACGACATAAAGAACCTCGAAAACCAATGAATGAGGGAAGGAAAATGTCGATGATGTGGAGACAGATGGAATCCTAAACATAGGTGTTGCCCTGAGGACAACTCAAAGAAATTATATACTTGTGAAGTAGAGGAGAATAGTGAATCAGAAGAAGAAGAAGAAGAAGAAGAAGAAGAAGAAGAAGAGTTAGAAGATGAAGAGGAGGCGACCGCAAATATGGCATCCGGAAGTGACAAGACACCCAAAATATCCCTAGCAACCATGACAGGCATTAGTCAACCATAGAATCTCAAGTTAAAAGGGCATATAAAAAATGAAAATGTTATAGTGCTAGTGGACACTGGAAGCACTCACAACTTTTTTGATATAAGAGTCGCTAGAAAAATCAAGTTGTTTGTACATCCAGTTCCGGACATGAAAGTGATGGTCGTGAATGGAAAGAAAATCGAAAAAGTTAGAAAATGTCACAAAGTGAAACTCCAAATTCAGGACTTCAACTTGGAATCAGAACTATACACATTACTGTTAGGTGGAGTGGATATCGTTCTAGGAGTCCAATGGTTACAAACATTAGGAACATACTCTGCTAATCACCAAAAACATTTTATCAAGTTTAAATGGCAAGGAAAAAATTATAAACTACATGGTTTCCAACCACCGGACACAAAACTAGTTTCATATCAACAGATGGAGAAGCTCATTCGAAAAGGAGCAACAGCATACGTGATCCAATGCCATCAAATGGAAGGACAAGAATGCGAACAGAACAAGCTCAAAGAATAAATCCAAAAATTACTCTAGAGATATAAACAAATATTTGAAAACTTACCGATGCAGCTACCACCTGAAAGAAGTATAGAACACATAATAGAGGTTAAATCAGGGTCAAACCTTATCAAGTTTAAACCTTATCGGTATCCCCACCATCACAAAACATAAATAGAAAGGTTAGTTCAATACTTATTGAAGTGTGGTTTCATCACCAAGAGCAGAAGCCCATATACAGCTCTAGTCGTGTTAGTACGGAAGAAGGACGAATCATTCAGGCTATGCATTGATTATCGAGGGTTAAACAAAATAATGATTAAAAACAAGTTTCCAATTCCCTTCATCGACGATATGCTGGATGAACTTCATGACGCGAAGTATTTTTCAAAACTTGATTTAAGGTCAGGGTGCTATGAAATCAGGGTCCGATTAGAAGATATCGCAAAGACTGCTTTCCAAACTCATGAACGACATTATGAATTCAAAGTAATTCCGTTTGGGTTAACTAATGCCCCTGCCACATTCCAAGCAACTATGAATGAACTATTTCAGCCCTACTTAAGGAAATTTGTGTTAGTATTCTTCGATGACATCCTTATATATATAGCAAGATGTGGAAAGAACATTTGAAGTAACTAGAAAAGGTTCTATCTCTTTTGAAGAAAAACCAATTCTATGCAAAGAAGTCAAAATGCACATTTGAAAAGCAAGAAGTAAAGTATCTCAGTCATATAATATCAAAGGAAGGAGTTAAGGTGGACCCAAGGAAGATCCAAGCGATGAAGGAGTGGCTCCAACCTAAGAATGTTTCAAAATTACTAGGATTTTTGGGATTAACAGTTTACTATCGAAGGTTCATCAAGAACTATGCACATGTCACTGCTCCACTAACAAATATCCTAAAAAGGAATTCCTTTCTATGGGATGACGAAGCAAGTAAATGCTTTGAAACGTTGAAACAAATTATGTCTTCAACTCCCATTCTAGCAACACCTGATTTTTCAAAACCATTTGTAATTGAATGTGATGCTTAAGGATTTGGGATAGGAGTTGTGCCAATGCAAGAAGGTCATCCAATCACTTTTGAAAGCAGGAAGTTGAACAAAAGAGAATTTCTATAGTCTACCTACAACAAGGAGATGCTTGCCATCATGCATGCGTTAATTAAATGGCAACAATATATCTTGGGAAGCAAGTTCCTAATTTGAACAGACCACAATAGTCTACAACACTTATTACAACAAAAGACATTAACGAATGAACAACAAAAGTGGATCGAAAAGATCTCTACCTTCGATATGGACATTTGACATAAAAAGGGGAAGGACAACGTAGTAGCTGACGCCCTATCAAGGAAAGATGAAGAGGTACAAGTCTATGTCGTATCAATGGTAATCCCATAATTTTTGGATGAAATCCGAACCGAATATGCTAATAATGCACAGGTTTGCTCCATAATTGACAACATAAATCAATATCCAAAGTTTGAATGGAAGAATGACCTCTTATGGTACAAAGGATGAATCTACTTAAGTGCAAACTCTATGTTTAAAACCAAGGTATGTAAAGAATCACATGACTACCCCGCCACGGGACATGTAGGATTTTATAAAACCTACTATAATGCAAGGCAATCATTCTTTTGGAAGGGTATGAATGCCGACATTCACAAGTATGTTGCAGAGTGTGACACTTGTCAGAGAAATAAAGTAGAGAATATCTCAAGCCCTGGGTTACTCCATCCATTGCATATTCCAAATAAGGAGTGGGAGGAAATTTCTATGGATTTCATTGAAGGTATACCCATATCAGACGGGAAAGACAAAATAATAGTAGTAGTAGACAGGTTAACCAAATATGCACATTTTATAGGAGTAAAGAGAATTGAATATGCAAAAGAAACAGCAGAAGCCTTCTGTAAAAATATCTACAAGTTACATGGTTTTCCCAAGAGTATCGTGAGTGATAGGGATGCTAAGTTTAGAGGTAATTTTTGGAGAGAATTTTGCAAGCAAATTGGAATGACACTTAACATGAGCTCATCTTATCATCCTCAGACAGATGGCCAGACAAAAGTCGTCAACAAATGCTTAGAGACCTACTTCGTTGCTTCGTAACTGATAAACAAAATAAATGGTTCAATGGTTACATCTTGCAGAATGGTGGTATAATTCTACTTATCACACATCAGCAAAAATGACACCATTTCAAGCCCTCTATGGATATGCACCCCCAAAATGGAAGGATATCATTACCAACCAAGCAAGGGTTGCCTCAGTAAAAGACCATTTAAAAGAAAATCAAAAGGTTGTACAAATACTTAAAGATAATCTAAACACCGCAAGGAATAGAATGAAGCAGCAAGCAGATTGGCATCGAACATAACGGGAATTTGAAGTTGGAGATTGGGTATTTGTATGATTACAACCCTATAAACAATTGTCACTAAAAAAATGTGGAAAGAATAAATTAGCTCCTCAATTTTATGGCCCATATCAAATCAATAAGAAGGTCATCCACGTGGCATATGCATTGGAGCTAGCAAAATCAAGTCGTGTCCACAATCTCTTCCATGTTTCATGCTTAAAAAGGATGATAGGTCAACACCAGCAGGCACAAACACTACTTCCCATGTTAGATGATGAAGGAAGAATTATTTTTGAACCTGAATATATCATTACTACTAGAGAAATAAGATTAAGGACAAGAGTAATTAAAGAGTACCTTATAAAATGGAAAAACCTCCCGGAAGAAGATGCAACATGGGAATCCGAACAATTCTGACAACTACATCTTTCTCTAACACAACTTTGAGGACAAAGCTCCCTTAAAGGGAGTGGCAATGTAACAAACATTAAATAAATATTAAGTAAATTAGTTAACTATTATCTGAAAGGGTGTAACCCTTCGTTTTATACACTCAATCCTATAAAGGTGAGTGGCATTTGTAAATGTCAATCATCTTCAATATATATCATAAATTATTATTTAATATGGATTTTGTGTCCTGAAGCTGATTGCTTCAGTCAACGTGACAAACTCATATAACAAACATGAAAAAATTATATCTGATGACTTACTTGATGGGAAGAACCTTCCTTGTACTCATATATTAAATTTCAGATCAAATCTTGGCTCTCAGAGTCAAGTCAGTAACTAGAACAAACTAGCACTTAGTTAAGGGCATAAACATACCTGAGAGAGAGAGACCATAAATGATGATAAAAAGGAAATAAAAGTACAATAAAGGAACCAACCACTCAAAGAGGTATGGCACAATCAATATCAGCCCCAAAAAAACAACCATCATGCCAAGTATCCCTCAAAACAGTAAAAGACAATCAACGCATAAAAAATGAAGCCACATCAAGCAACAATATAGACTTGCATGTGTGAAGGAGGGAGAACGAAAATTGCTATAGAAACTCTCATAGAGGACAATTCTAAGTACGGGCAAGTTTGAAAGAACAAAGTGGGTGAAGAAGAAATGTAATGTAGAAAAATGTATAAGATGATTAATAATTACTATTGCATGGGATTATATAAGCATGTCTTGCACCTTTTCACCAAGGGGCATGACTATTGACTTTAACTATTCTTTACTACTAATAAATTAATATTAATTACATTTAATATTAATTTAATATTATTTTATTGTTACATCGCCTTCCCCTTAAGGGAAGCTTTGTCCTCAAAGCTTATTTGATGACAATGATTACGTCTGATTTTTTACTTGTAATATTATCTCTCGATCTTTTGTGTTTAGTCATTGCGACATTTGATAGTTATTTTGTTAAGTCCTCTGTAATCGATGCACAATCTGAACAAACCATTCTTTTTTTGTACTAACATTACTTGAGCTACATACGAGCTTCATCTTTTTGAAATGACTTCACATTTTAGAAGATACTGAGTTAACCTCTCGATTCCTATTTTATGGTGATGTGGGTATCTGTATGGTTTGCTACTGGCAGGTTTTTTCCCTCGTTATATTTTGATTATGTGTTTGATCTTTATGTTTGGTGGAATCTCCATGGGCAACTCTTGAAACACCTTGTGACGTTTTTGAATCAAATCTTGTATCTCTGGTTATTTGTACATATCTCCTTCACGTGTTAGAAGCTCCATTTATTGACATTGAAGTATGTACGCTAGTGTTCCTTTCCAAAGTAGCTTTTCCATCTGATGTGATGTAACTAATTGTGTCATAGGTGGTTGGAACCCATATAATTTGTGTGTCTTCCCGAACGACCGGAATTCAATAAAATGTTCTTGGTGATTTCGGAGTATGTGCCCAAGGTTTGTAGCCATTGTATTCCTAATACTACGTCGACTCCTCCCAACGGTACTGCAAATAAATCTGATTCTAAGTTATACTCTTGCCTTTGTAACTTGACCTTGTGACATTTTCCCACATTGTCAATCTTCTTTCCATCTGCTACCATAACCTTCATGTTATGTATTGGAAAAATAAATAGGTTAAATACTTTAGCAAGTTTGACATTAACGAAGTTATGGGTGCTTCCAGTGTCGATGAGAACCGTGACGTTATTCTTTTTTATATGTCCTTTAAGCTTCAATGTTTGTGGTTGGGAGATTCCAGTAATAGTGGCTAATGAGATTTTTGGGGTGTCGTCCTTGATTTTTGTTTGGTATTCTTGTTGACTATTTGCATCGTTTTCAATTGGTTCCTCTACTTTAAACTCTGCTTCTTTTGCTTCACATGCATACAACTTCTTTTGTGAGAATATGTGATTAGGATCCCATTTGTCTCCACATAACTTACATTTCCCTTCCTTTATTGTCACATCCCCGACCCTCACACCGGCGAAAAGGACGCGACGAACACCAATGCAACCGGGCAACCAGCCCCATGAACATGGACAAACATCAATATGGAATGAAAATCTTAACATAATGTATAACATGATGCATAATTCATCATCATACATGCACAATCACTTAATGCATAGTTCCTAAATCATACAGCGGAAGCAAACATACATTCCAACATTCACATGTTCATCGTAATTCATTTGACATCGATATAATTGCAAAGATGGAACAATCACGGTACTTATCTTTTTGATGAAGAATTCACCTGTAACCAGCTACGTCGCTGCAATGTTCCACCCAACCATAGGCCAGCGTGCTCATCAATCTCTCAACAACACTACCACCCCCAAGCTGGGCATGATTCCTCAAGGAGTAAGGGTTAATGCAGGCTTCACATAGCCAAGGTTTGCCAATCGGCCAACCAACACAGCTAGGTTTCTCAGGCCTTCAACAATTCATCCAAGCCAGCACAATCCGAGGACCAACCACCGCATACACGCAGCAAAACAATCCCTTCACAGCTCTGTGAAGAAGGAAAAGATAACCGGGTACAATCCCAAACAAAAGATGAAACACAGCTCAAGCCCACAGGGCAACTCAGAGTTGTTCTTGACCCTGGCGTGGCCAAAATAGCTCAACTGCAACCCAAAACCAGGGTACTTCAACAACCACAACCCCATCATGAATGATGGCAACAATCCACAGTCTCAAAACAACGGAGAAGCCAAACTCCAAACAATCCGTAGCAGCCTCAAATCGTAACAACAACACAGCTCACGGTATGGGGAAAACAATAGTCCCAAAACGTAACCAGTGAGCACAGCTCACAACACGAGGAAAACGACTTCAGACAGTCTGTGTGTGAGAGAACTTGCACCAGACCCCAAATGTAAGGAAGACCGCAATAATCACAACGTAAGGAAACCACAACAACACAACAAAGCTCAGGGAGAATGGCGGCAACCATGTCTCACGGGAAGAACAACGGTTCCAGTCTCAACACCGAAATGACAGAAAATTACACGGCCTTACCAGTCTGTAAGGAGGTCATACAGCCGAGAAATGTGGATGGCTCTTCACAGCAAGTCATGGATGAAGAGCACCGCTCTCAGCTCACTGCATAAGTCCGAAAACCAGGAAAATTCCTGTGCGTGAGGATAAGGGAGCGACCGTCCCTCTGCGTGAGGAAAACAATGAATAAGCCTGTGCGTGGGAAGGTGAGACCGTGAGAGAACACCCGTATACGTGAGGATGAGCAGACCTGAATGGAAAAATCGAGAATCCTGGAAGAGTGGAGAGCTTCTGCACTATTGTGGAGAGAGTGCAGTCGTGAGTGATGGCCGTGGGTGGAGTGTGCGTGTAGGCAAGGACTGACAGTCCTGCCACATCCACTCCCAAAACAATAACTGCCTCAACTAACAATAGTAGTTATTAATGGAGATGGTTGGAAATAAAACAGGGGAATATGACACATGGATTTTTACCCCATAGACCAAGGTTTGACAATTTCCCACCCCTTATCCTTTGGAATCATGCCCTTTTCATTTTAACGTTGCACTGCCGTAGCTGGTTGTGGGTTTATTTTAATTGATGTGCGTATTTACATGATGCCAAACTAGAAGGTGCCAAATAACACGATATACCATCGGCAACTATCCCCATTGCCGAAACATACACAACCAAATCGATGGTGGGGCTTTTGCCTTTAGCTCCTCACCACGATTAATTACAATATATACATCATGCAAACAGGGTCAAAACCGGGGTGTTACATTTATTCCCTGGGCCTCTAAAATAATATTCATTCCTTCCCTAAGCTGAGGCAGTGTATATCTTGGATTTCCTGTGTATGTTGATTGGAGGGGGTTCTTTTGGAGTTGTCTTTGTAGAAATTTGTATGAACAAATTTTCTTTCAATAATACTAGCTTTATGTCATGCTTCCTCCATGGTAGAGATATTATGTAACTCTAGTTCATCAAGAATGTTTTGTTTTAGATCGTGTATGTAGGTTTGTAGTCGGTGGTCGTTGGTTAACTATGGAACTTGAGTTGATAATGCTTCCCACTCATAGGTGTACTCATCGACACCATTTTTTTCTTGTAACCTTGTGATTTTGGAAAAGAAGTATTTTTCTTCAATGCCCTGGAATATTTTGATGAGGTCATTTGTCACGTCCCCATGCCTCCGACCGGCATAGAGGACGCGACTACCAACTTTATCAGACCAGGCTAAGCGCCCCATGAACATGTACAAGCTTAAAAATTGCCTAAAATAGAATGCTGAAAGAGAATTTGAACTAGAATGTGCACACAGGAATGTTTATCATACACAGATGCATTTTAATCATCATACACAGCGGAAACCAACATCATTCATACAAGCATTCTTTCAACATGTTCATTTAATTTTCATTAACAGTAAATATAGAATTGCAGAGGTAAAATACACAAGATCACTTATCTTATGAAGAATTCAATCCGCAACCAGCTACGTCGCTGCAACGTTCCACCCAACCATAGGCCAGCGTGCTCCTTAATCTCTCAGCAACGCTGCCACCCCCGAGCTGGGCATGATTCTCCAAGGAATAAGGGAACTAGCAGGCTTACACATATCCAGGAATATACAAAACACACATCCAAGCCAACAGAGTTGGGTTTATCAGGCCATTAAGGAGTTGGAGAAGGCAAATTGCTAAGCTGGTGAGCTCATTACAGAGCCAAGGACACCTACACCAGAACTAGCCTGACCTCTAAGACACCCATCCACGCCCAACACAAGGAATCAGTCCCTTCTTTGCTACACAGTCCCTCAGGCCCTGCATTCCCTTCCAGTGCTATTCAGGGGTGATGGAGAAGAAGGCTAGCCCTCTAGCTCTGTCTGTGTGGTTTCCAGCCACCAGGTTTATCAAGCAAATCTAAGCCAACATCCCTGCTCCTCTCACAGTCCAAAGACCAAACATTGCACTCCGGCAATTAAGTCAGCTGTCACAGCCTAAACAAGAAAACGAATTCCTGAGTCATTCTTGGCCCTATCGTGGCCAAAATGACTCTCACTTGAATTTACAACAGCCCCCAAACGTAACAGTAATTACATTCACGACCCGGGGAAAACTACAGCCCCGAATCTATCAGTGAGAACCCCTCACAGCAGGGAAAAACGACCAAATAGTCTGTGAGACAGCCAAAACGTGAATGGCCCTTCACGGCCATGGTAAAAACACATGAAGCTACCAAAATGTGAATGGAAAAATGCACCAGCAGCTCCCAAAACGTGAGGAAGACAACCCAATCCCTGGCACTATAAAAACGACCTCCAATCCCTGGGAAAAATGAAGCCAACAACCAAAAACGTGGAATGAAAGACATAGGAAAAACTCCAGCTGCTCCCAAAACCCCAACGTGAAGGAGAATGGTGAGGAAAAAATGGAAAACGTGGATGCATGGCAGAATGGCATACGTTTTTGGGCATTTTCCTTGCCAAGGAAGTTAGAACACGTTTTTCAAAAATGGGTCTCTGCCCAATTCGAATTTTTTTGCCCATACTCTTCCCATTCCATGTAATAACTAACTCAACCACATTCTGGCAGAAATAAATGATTGGAGAAAAAGACAAGAAAGGTAGTTGACAGTTTGATGGGTTTTCTCATAGACATTTGGCTTTTCCCCATTGGCCCATAGGTTAAATATTTCACCCCCCCCTTATCCTTAGGAAATCATGCCCCATTCGATTTAGTTTCCGCGACCGTAGCTGGTTGTGTCCATTAATTAATTATGATGCATATTTACATGATGACCAACATAATATATGCCGCATGCCCCGATATACCATCGGTGACAAATTTAAATCCAAAACATAGCATTACCGATCAATGGTGGGGCTTTGGCCTTTAGCTCTGCACCAAGATCATTACAATATATATACATCATATACCTCTAGTGCAACGGGGTCAAAACCGGGGCATTACATCATTCCTGAAGCTAACCTAGCTGTGAGAACAAATTCTTGCAGTATTCTTCCACCATAAGTACTAGTTGTAAGTGTTTCCCTCTAGATGCATGGAGGCATATTTAATTTTCTCGCCTTCGTAATGGATGTTGTGGATGTCTAGGTATTCATCGACTTTGTTAATCTGCTATGCACTGTCGTTCCTCGCTATTTTATTTGGGTAACTTGAATTTCACCCGTATTTGGCGTCCTTGTGTATATGAGGATGAGGACGACATGTTGAATAGAGGATTTGACTGCTCCAGTGTTCTGGGAGAGTTTGGTTGCAGATCATTTGATATTTGTAATCTGTCCAAGATGGCGGTTAAAACTTCCTGATTTTTCTTTTGGTATTCCTATAGAGTGAGGACAACATTCTATATTCATGGCGTGATTTGTGTCCAACTTGATTTCAAAGCGCCACCGGTTTGTATGATCTTTGCGTGGAGGTCGGCATCATTCTTGTTAATCTTCTCATTGACTTGATCGAATTGGGCATTTAAGTCACCCATTGATTTGGTGATTGCTGGAATCTTCTCGGTGCTGAACATGGATTTATTTTTATTTGCTGTATGATGCCAGCCCGCCACGAAATTTTTTAAAGTAATTATTATTATTATTATTATTATAATATATATATTTTTAAATTAATAATAATATTAATAAATATTATTAATATTAATAAATATTATTATTAAAAAAATGTTAACATTCGTCGTGACTTTGGAGTAATGGAGAGTGGTGAGAGGGGAGGCGGGACAAGCATTCGAGAGTAGTGGAAGCATCAGAAACAATAGGTAACAAACATAGAAGGAAGGTGTCGGTGGATGGGAGGGATATTGGGAGCGGTAGATGCAGTGCAGCAGGAGGTGGATGGCAGTGGGGAAACAGATTGGGAGTTGTGTAGGGAGTGGAAGAATGGTGTGAGGGAAGCGTTGGTGGAGAGGGAATGAGAAGGTGGGAAGAAGAGGAGGACTAGCGATAAGGAGAATGTGGATTAGATGAAAATGGGTTCAGTGTGAGAAGAGGTGAGAGGAGCCATGCGAGGAGAGAGGTTCAAGTGGAGTGAGGAGGGATGGGGGAAAGTACGCAAAGAAGAAAAACATGAGGGGTATGAATGGAAGTGGGCAGTGGATTTGGATGAGGATGTGGATGTTGAGGGAGAAGGTGGATGTGGCTCAATTTTGGCATGGAAGGTGGTGGGCTGGTGTTGAGAGTCGAGAGGCTCTGATACCATTGAAAGAATAAAGTGGGTGAAGAAGAAACGTAATGTAGAAAAATGTATATAAGATAATGCATAATATGATTAATAATTACAATTTCTTGGGCTTATATAAGCATGTCTTGCACCTTTTCACGAAATGGCATGACTATTGACTCTAACTATTCTTTAATAATAATAAATTAATATTAATTATATTTAATATTAATTTATTACTATTTTATTGTTACAAAGTTTGATGTTGCAAGTAGACCCAAAAACCAAATAACACTCAAGCATAGAAAACCTTCAAACCCTTGATGTCATAAACAAGTGTGCCTAAAATCCCTAGATCAGTCATGCTAAAGTAGATCTCAAAGTGCCATAAAGACAACACTCTCAACAAATGCCATACTAGTTCTTATAGACTCTCAAATACCTCCTAGTATGTCCTTCTAAGTGACAATAGGGATTCTCTTACGATTAGGCTAGGCATGGCGTCATCAATTTATAAGTCCAATCAAAGTGGTAAGTAACCAAATTAAGTAAGGCACATAGCTAAAAGAAGGGTCAATGAAAAACCTAATTGCAAGAGGGATAACCACAAGTCAACATAACATAACAAGTGGGGTAACCATAAGCATAACATAACAAGTGGGATAACCACAAAGTCAACATAACATAACAATTGAGACAAATTCAACATAACATAACAAGACTTTCTCTAAAAGATATGTGGTCTACACATGTGCCATGCAACAACTGAAATTTTGTCCTCACTGTATAGGAAGGGTTCAACCTAGAATATGCGATCCTCTCATCCTCATTTAGGTTCGTCCAGAATCTGACTTTCAAAATACCCAACCAAGGGGAAACCAAACATGGAAGCATAGGATTAATCAAGAACAAAAAATTCCCAATACACTTGCACCAACAAAATTAGTGAACCAATATAGTACAACTGTAACATTAAAATATAATTTTCATCTCTTTCAACTACTCCATTAAAACATAATTTTCATCTCTTTCAACCTTAACACTCCCGAGAGGTATAATTTGAAAGGGAAGAAAGTTATGTTTTGAAATGTAGAACCCATGTTGTGCATTGATGAAGAGTGTGGGAACCTTAGTGTTTATATATACAAATTCCTTAGCACCTGAAAAATTAGAAATTATTAACAAGGGATCATACTACCACCTACTAAGACATGCCATGCTGCAAGACTACCATTAAATCTTATATGTGCCATTAAAAAACAAACAATGCAGCGAAATCATAGAAAAAACATGTAAAAATGATATATAATGACTTACCTGATGGTAAGAACCTTGTACTCAAATTTTAAATTTCAAATCAAATCTTGCCTCTCAGAGGAAAAAGGCCCTCAAATCTATGTAGTTGTAAAAGGGTTTGACATACTCCATCAATTCAATTAATCTACAATCGTGGACCTTTATTCCAACCATGGAAAATATCCCCAAGCCATGCAATATATCTTTCCATCGACACAAAAATTAGTGTTGATTTGAGGAAGATCCTTGGGTATGCATCATTTTTTCACTCTATGTTTTTATCTCAAGGGGACCTCGATGTATCATATGTTCTCATTGCCATAAGAACATGACCCCCTTTTAACAAGAAAATATATGAATTGCCTATTGAGTTTTCTTTTATTCTTTTTATCTCTAGTATATCTCCGCTCATTAGACGTATTAGATGTCCCACTTTCCTCTATTCTACCTAAACTTCATTCACTCGACGATGATTGATATGACAAGTACATATTTGGTTGTATGTCCTATAACATTCCATTGAGTGAGAGAAATAATTAGTGAGTGTCATAATGTCAGTTGTTCGAAAACATATTTAGGAAACCACATGAACATAATTGAAGAAATAAATGAACATCATCTTTATAGGTTATTTAACCTCTAAATAAACTCTAAAGATGATGCATCATCTTTAGAGGTTTGTGCATCATATTCAATGTATTTTTTCCAAACAAGGATTGAAAATATTAAATTGCAAATAATTCTATAATTCCATGTGAAGGATCTTTCCATAACCAACCCTATAGTGGGAATTTGCTCAAAACTATCCCACTTTGTGATGTTTAAGTGATATGGTTTTATACGTGTCATAAGGTTGACCTAAATCCATAGTTATCTTCATCCCTCCTACCTATACAACCATGCTAATACCATGTTTAAAATTGAATATGCTAAGTATTAGACACAGGGCTAGTCCTAATCCAATGTGATTCTCTAATGCTATGCTACACATCCTTATTATTATACCCCTTAAACTTTTGTTTAAATGGTGTTAGGAACCCACCTTCTTTTTTCATTTCACATTAATTAGGTTTAGGTCTCATATTCAATATCTATATTTCCATCCCAAGAATTGTGTAGGCTAGGCATTAAACCCATGTCTTCCCATTAGTGATGAGTAGGGTGTGTTGATAAAAAAAATTGACTTAACATGAATGAACGGATAAACGACATCAAATGGGATTCTTTAAATTGAATTTCAACAACTTGCATTAATGTATGTTCATTTTTCTTAAGAGAAAATGCTAGGAAAATATTTTCGTTTGGTTCCTTTGTTGATGCATGCATTAGATATTTATACCCCTATTTTATTTATGAAATTATTTTCCAATGTTTCTCAACCTATTGTATGACCTCTCTCCTTGTAAATTGACTCCAATATACACCCTCATTTTGTTTTTTCTCTCTCTTTTCTTGTGTGCAAATGGGATTGCAAATTTGGGCTTGAGCCACCTCCAAATATTAATGTCTTGGTCAAAACATTTCCTAATTTGACCATCTAATTTCCTTTTCACAAAATATCAATTACATCAGTATATATTTCATTTTTATGCAACCAAATACATAGTGATGGGACAGTCCAATAAACTAAAAAAATAATAAATGTATCTGGAGGAAATTATGTTTCCAGTCGTAAGGACAAGATTCCCAACATATCTTAGATATGAGAACAAATTATAAGCTGCATATTTTTTACAGTCACAAATATTTCTTTCCTAGATTCTATTTACCGATCAAACCACTCAATAAAATGCATTCATTGTTATGTTAAATCAGCATATGTAACTACCACTAGGAACACAAATATTCAAGTATAGAAAGTTTGGACAGAAAAGTGTGACTTCATATCCTAGGTAGGTGCATCTCCTAATCAAGAAATCGACTCCTCCGTTGTGTGCTTCCAAGATGTTAGTCATCATGTCTAATAATGATTCCCTAGACAAATGCATTGTGTTAGTGATCTATCCATGGTCAAGCATCTAGTCAAATCAATTCATCCATGCATCCATCAAGCATTAGCAAGGGACTAGAGTCACAGTGCATATCCTAATCAATAAATCGACTCCTTTGTTGTGTGCTTCCAATATGTTAGTCATCATGTCTAATAACAATTCCCTAGACAAATGCATTGTGTTAGTGATCTATCCATGGTCAAGCATCTAGTCAAATCAAGTCATCCATGCATCCATCAAGCATTAGCAAGGGACTAGAGTCACATATCAACTTGTTAATGTTACTTTGAAAAATGTGAAATAATATATTTTTTATTGAGACAGAAAAGGGTGAATATCATAGAAATTAGAATTTGCAATTCTTTATGTGCATTTTGCAATGAAGTGGCCTTCCAAATTTTGGGACATGTAGCAAGAGATAACTGACTTGGAGATGTCTTTGAATGTCATCTCTCAGTCGAATTTGATAGATAACATGTCAACAATAGCCTCTTCAAGTAGAGTTCAGGGCTTTGATTTTCTTCAACTAGTTTTAGAATTGCTAGCTTTCCAAAATATATTAATGGTGAACGACTTTAGCACAATGGATATTACATTTTTAATAATATGTTGGTTGTAAAATTTGATTCTTTGATTGTCGAGCAGTTGTATCATGATCTACCATTAATGATAGATAGACTCTAGATAGTAGAGTAAAAGGACACTCATTTTGTCGGGAGCTTCCAAAACCTATCCCCAGTAGGAAAGAACCATTCGTAAAAATGGATACATTATTATCAAGGGAAGGTCCTGCAAGGTGGTTGAAGTATCCACTTAAAATACTAGAAAACATGGTCATACAAAGTGCCATTTTGTTGCAAGTGATAATTTTAAATGGAAAAATCTTGAAGATATCGTCGTGTCTTCTCATAAATGTGATGTCCGACTTGTTAATTGCACTAATTTTCATTTGATTGACATATCCAAGGATGGATTTGTGAGTCTGCTAGCTGATAATGGAAACATTAAGGATGATCTCAAGCTCCCTTCCAATGAACAACTACTTACCCCGATCAAATATGGTTTTGGAGAGGAGAAAGATATTGTTGGCATTGTGATGTATGCAAACGAGAATTGTAAATGCCTAACAGAGAACTCCTAATACCCTAATACCCTAAGCATAAAAAAACCATGACTAATTTGGTGTCTGATTGAGTGAAATAATTATTTGCAAGCATAATTGAAAGGTAGGATGACCACATACTGAAGACATTGTCACTTCTAATCCGATTCTTCATCTTGATTGTCCAATCGAATCCCCCTATTCTTTCTCGTACTCCTTCTTGTGCAACTGAAACCCATGCGGTGTTGTTTAATGTTGATAAGATCCAAATTGAAGTCCACATGCCCACCAACAACAATACCACATTACAAACCATACCACATATATGATTCAGATGTAGAGGAGGTGAAATTTTCCCTCCATAGAATGGGAAAAACCATTATCGATTAGTGTTGGAATATCATTTCAACATCGCATTTCCTGTCACACAACAACAATGGCACCACATTACAAACCAAACCGCAAGTCTGAATCAAATGCAAAGGAGGTGAACTTTTCCCTCCATAGAATGTAAAAAAAAACCATTGATTAGTGTTGGAATATAATTTTATCATCACATTTCCCGCCACACAACAACTATGAAACCACATTACAAACCAAATTGCAGGTCTAAATCAGATGCAAGGTGGAATTTTCCCTCAACGAAATGGAGAAACTACACTCTATCGATCAGTGTAATGGAATATCACTTCATTGTTTCCCTTTATAATATCGGCATTTTGTTTGGAAATGGAACATAAATGGAACTATTTTGTAATGGCTTAGCACTCATTCTCCATATCCACAACTTGTATGTAGACCATGGTGGAATATATTATTAGACCATGGTGAGGTTCACCCTTATCATATGTTGTAAACGTTTGATACGAAATGGTGCAAATAAGTTTACACAAAAAATGATGCAAATATATTGAATGCAAAATAATGTAATGAGATTGCACATAAAATGATGCACATGAGCTTACTTGCAAGTTGATGCACAAGAGATTACACATAAATCAATCCAAATGATATTTCACTTAGGACAATGCAAATGACCTTGCACAAAAACAATGCAAGAAGGGTTAGACAATAACATAGTAATTGATTATATGAGATTTTGATGAAAATTACCCCAACACACAAAAAAGTGACTAGAGGGAAGGTCTTGATGTAGAGACTATATTTGCTTAATGATTAAGATGAAGAGAAAAATTGATGTAGAATTGATGGTTTGAGGCCATTATGCAAGTGGGACATGGTGGTACCACCTTGTGTATGCAAGTGAAGTGTTACGAGAACCAAGACATGGTTATAAATCACAAGTGAGGTGACGATGACAAGTGAAATTTTGAAACGTCGAACCTTGTAATGGGTTAGCATACATTATGAACCTAGTCTTGAATATTGTAAACTTGTAAATCTATAGGGATGAATATTTATGCAATAGAGATTGAAATTATTGTTATTTAAATGAAAAAATGGTTCTAAATTGGCATAAATAGGTAGACCTATATGGAACCTACACATTGGTCTTAGAGATTAGGTTTGTAAATTTAGGTTGGGGGGACCTTATACAATGATTTTGTTGTGTTGTGGAATATAGTATGGGATATATACTTGGTGTTTCCAATAAACATGGTGGTTGAGTCAATTTATGGTTAATTGTACTAAGAATGATCTTATTCAAGAATGGAGGCCAAGGGAAGTTTATCATGTTATTTTTGAGTTGTGATATAAACAACTCAAAAGTGACATGCACCAATATTATGCATGTGAAGTACATTAAGTGATAAACTTAAGAAACAAACAAAATTTGGAACCTCAAATTCTTTCCAAAGGTTAATGTTAGGCCACATGTAATGCATCATATTAAATTTTGCAAGGTTGACATATTGCATCAATTGTGACATTTCAATTTTCAATTAAAAGATACGATTTTATTCAGGAGTTTAATTTCCAATTAAAATATAACAATGGACTCATTTACCCATGTTTCTAATTGATCATGTAATATGAAAATAGAGGGTGGAACAAAACAACCTACTAACAGTGACACATACAACTCAAAAGTAACATGTGTCGGCATTATGCATCTAAAGTACATTGATAAACTTAGAAAACAAGCAAAAGGTGGAACCTAGAATCCTTTCCATAGGCTAATGTCGGGTCACGTGTAATAAAACATACCAAAATTTTCAAAGTTAACATGTTCCATCAATGGTGTAATTGTAGTTGTGACATTTTATTCCGAAAAAGACTTCATCGTCTACATAGAATGTGCAAAAAATAACAAGATAACTCCTTGTTAATGACAGTTTGAAAAAAAAAATAATCATCAAAAATATGTTTTAACAAATTGTTTTCCCATTCTTTGAGACAACTTGTTAAAATTTTTAATCGTATTTTGATGGATGAAATGCCTCATGAAGGGCATATGCTCATAAAATTCCAACCCTGGTTAGGAGGTGTTGATCCAAAATTTGATTGAAAACTACCTCAAATAATATGTGTAATGTATGCACCTATAATTATGTACACTTTTCTTAATTAAATGTCTATACCTCATGAAAGTTCAAGTCCACTTTTAGCTTCACATTAGGTTTTCCACATGCTTTTAGATTTTCCTTCTTTATTAAAGATTCACTTATTTCTCATGTTTTCTCTCCTAGAGTTTTTAAGACTTTCCTTGCAATGGAAAAACCCAAGGATAAATCCCCTGTTGTCTAAAATGTCCACCTACTCCCTTGTGCTCAACCAAATCTCTTGATGCATTAGCTCACCATTTTTTCAATTAAAGGATTCCCATTGTCTCTAATCTCAAGTTTCCAAGAAAATTAATAGTCTTCCCTTCCTTCCCCAATCCAGGAATCATTTCAAATGTGAAATAGTTGTTCATTCCCAATTAACCATGCAAGATTGTCCCCAATTAATAGGTATTCTTCCATGAGGGCCTTCCAGCTTCCACGAGGGCCTTCAACCTCATGATCCACTATGGATTAGTTTTACATAGTATGTTTCCACAAACTTATGTGAATGAAATCCTCGTTGTAAATTTTTTATAGTTCTTTGGAAAATTTATGCATAACTTCCTCATTCACCCATTTCTTCGGTTTTCAAATCTTCCTCCATATAGCTACGGAGACTACTCTTTTTTTTTGTTTTACTATCCATTTAACTATGGATATTACTCTTTTATTTCTTTTCCTATCCACATATTCCATAATTATGCTATTGAAGGCGGTGTAATATTGTTCAAAATGGAAGTGATTTAATAGTTCCATGTGAAATATTATTCTATAATCAATGCTAGCTTGTGCAATTTATCAAGTACTTGATTATAGACACTATCAGCATTGCACTAGATGTGTTGATGTGCATGTGGAAAAAAATTTAAAATATTAAATCCCTAAAAGACATAATTCTGCATCGACTAGACATATTGGGAAACACTGACTGGTGGATGGGGTTGACGTTGAAAATTTTTCAAATTGTTTTTGAATGCACTGAAATTTGGCATGTACTAGTGGTTCGCATGCCTCCACAATATGGGAGGGTTTCTAGACTCAAATATGGCAGAAAAAGTGGCCATGACTTGGCTTCTTCGATCTCATCCTACTTTCATTGAACTTTCTTGGGTCGACGTGCCTAGAATTCCTGACATACCCATCCATGTCACTATCGTGTTGATCTTTATACTCATCACCTATGTCATTGAAAATTAACATCATGCATTCCAATTAAGCCCATGATATTGGTCGCATGAAGAAGGTGCCAACTGACATTTCATCAATGATTTCAATCTAGTCTGGTAAATGGAGCACTAAAAGCTTAGATGAGAGAAAAAGACAAATACATGAAACATTTGATGAAGCTTATGCAATTTATCATGTACTTGATTATGGATGTTATTTCCCTTGCACTATATGTGTCGATGTTCATGTCAAAATAATTTTAAAATATTAAACACCTTAAAGTACATAGTTTTGCATCGACTAGACATATTGGGCAACAATGACCGGTGGATGGGGCCAATGTTGAAATTTTTTCAAAGTATTTTTGAATGCATTGAAATTTGACATGGACTGGTGGTTTGCATGCCTCCATGATATGGGAGGGTTTCCTGAATAAAATATGATGGAAATAGTGACCATTACTCGACGTCTCCAATCTCATTCTACTTTCATTGAACTTTCTCGGGTTGATGTGCCTAGAATTCCCGACACACCCATCCACGTCGTGACCATGTTGATATTTATACTTATCACCTATGTCATTGAAAATTATCATACATTCCAATTAGTTACATAAGATTGATCACATGAAGAAGGCACCAACCGTATTTCATCAATGATTTCGAGCTAGTCTGGTGAATGAAGCACTAAAAACTTAGATGAGAGAAAAAACAAAGACAAGAAACATCTGATGACGCTTGTGCAATTTATCAAGTACTTGATTATGGAAATTTCTCTGTTGCACTATATGCATCGACATGGATGTGAATATAATTTTAAATGAATGAACACCTTAAAGTACATAGTTCTATATTAACTAGACATATTGAACAACAATGATCGGTGGATGGGGCCATTGTTGAAAACTTTTCAAGTTGTTTCTGAATGTACTGACATTTGGCATGGACTGGTGGTCGACGCATACCTCCATGATATGGGAGGGTTTCTAGACTCAAATATGACATAAATGATGGTCATTACTCAACGTATTTGATCTCATCCTACTTTCATCTAAACTTTCTCGCGTTTGCGTGATTGAAATTACCGACAAACCCATCCACACCATGGTCATGTTGATCTTTATAATCATCACCTATATCATTCAAAATGAACATCATGCATTCCAATTAGGCCCATGAGATTGGTCGCATGAAGAAGGTGCTAATCGAAATTTCATTAATGATTTTGAGCTAGTCTAGTGAATGGAGCACTAAAAACTTGGATGGGAGAAAAAACAAAGACAAGAAACATCTCATAAAGCTTGTGCAATTTATCAAGTACTTGATTATGGAAGTTATCGCTCTTGCACTAGATGCATCGACATTCATGTGTAAATAATTTTAATATATTGAGCAACTTACTTTATATAGTTCTGCATTGACTAGACACATTGGGCAATAGTGGTCGATGGATGGGGCCAACATTGATTTTTTTTAAAGTTATTTATGAATGCATTGAAATTTGACATGGAATGGTGGTTCACATGCCTACATTATATGGGAGGGTTTTCGGACTCAAATATGATGGAAACGGTGGCCCTTACTTGATGTCTCCAATCTCATCCTACTTTCATTTAAACTTTCTCAAGTTGACGTGCCTAAAATTCTTGACATACCCATCCATGCCATGGTCATGCACATATTTATACTCATTGCATATGCCATTCAAAATAAGCATCATGCATTTGAATTAGTCCCATGAGATTGGTTGCATGAAGAAGGCGCTAACTGACATTTCATCAATGATTTCAAGCTAGTATGGTGAATGGGGAACTAAAAAGTTGGATGAGAGAAAAGAGAAGGACAATAAAAATATGATGAAGATTGTGAAATTTATCAAGTACTTGTTTATCGTCATTATCACCCTTGAACTAGATATGTTGATGTGCATGTCAAAAGAATTTTAAAAGAAACACCTAAAAGACAGTACTACATCGATTAGACATGGGAAACAATGAAATTTGACATGGAATGGAGAATATGACAAAAATGACAATGGTTTAAAATTGAACAAGATTATCTTGGTTTCAAGAATGATTTACTTTACTGAACATGTCCAATTGCATGAAGGTGGAAGCTCATATGCCCCCCCCCCAACTCACTTCACTCTCAATTCCTCAATACCCAATCTATATATTATTAAATATTTGAAAGAAAAATAATTAATAACAACAAACATAGAAACTAAGAAAATAAATATTTAAGTTAAATGAAAGAGAACAAAGAAATTGAAAATACATGAATACATACCTCATACATTTCAATATTTTGATATCATTCAAATTCTTCTTCATCCAACTCAGGATCTATATTATCTGGTTCGGAGTTCATGTTCAAAATATTGGCCATATCAGCATCAACATGATCACTGTCGTTAATTCCAAACATATCATCATCTAAAACATAGTCTCCTACATTTGGTTCGAATTATTCAAGTTCTTTGTCTGACATATTGTCATGAATAACATCTTCATTCAGAACATTTTCTTTGATATATCCTTGATATTCCTTGATGTCTTTGTCTGATTCATGAACTAATTTCTCATGTACTTCATATTATTCTTCACTATCATCTCATTCTTCTACCATATACATTACTGACCTTCCTCATGGATCATATCTAACAAAATATGACCAACTCGATCTACCTGGAACCTTCGATTAAAATACTTATTTGCATTAGCTTGGAAGAATATATGGCTCTAGTGCTAGCTCAACATTATTAGTCCTTGTATTAACCATGGTAAAACCATTATCATGTTGAATAACATTTCTCTCAGGATCACGTTAATTTATTCTTAGCCTATACCATTTGACATCGAACAAAACTAATTTGAATGAACTAAAGTCACACTCAAGTACATCATGCAAATACCCATAGTATCGATTTTAAAATTCTTAGGGATGTATGTCACTCATAGAGTGGACATTAGTGACCTGAAATATTGTCGTTATCCCCCTATCTGTAGTTTTCATCTTTTCATCAAACTTTTTGATGCAGAATTTGAAACCATTGCACCACATGGCCTTGTAGTGTTTCAACTGCAATATGTCAAACATGTAAAAAAACATTGTCAATTCATAAAAATATTTATACTTGGAAATGATGCAAATTATAAAAAAACACATGTCATATGCATCAATATAATATTAATAAAAAACTAAGTAGCATGGGTGAAAATGCTTGCCTATTTATTTTTTATGTAACACCCCGGTTTTTACCCCATGGTATTGAATTGCACATGATGTAAATATTTTTATATGATCATGGTGTGGAGCTCAAGGAAAAGGCCCCACCATGGGTTTAGTGTCTTATGTTTCAAAAATTAAAATTGATGCCGACGGTCTATGCGCTAGCAAGGCACAATATGTTTTGAGATTTCATGTAACTATGCAATTAATAAAATTACCACAACTAGCTATGCGCCGCAACGTTAAAGAGATGGGGGCATGATTTCACAAGGAATGGGGGGGGGGATATTCAAACCTTTGAGCCAATGGGGAAATCCAAATGTCTAAGGGAGAACCCATAAAGCTGTCAACTACCCATTTTGTCTTTTATGCCCAATCATTTAGAAGTTGGTTGGTGAAGTTAATGCATGGGGATGGGAAGAGTATGGGAGTTAAATTCGAATTTAGAAGCCATCCATTTTTGGAAAATGTGTTTTGACTTCTTGGGCAAGTAAATGCTTGGAAATGCATGCCCAAGCCATTATTCACCCATACGTTTTTCTCTCTCATGGGGTTGGAGCTCCTAGGATCTTCCCTTCATGTTTTTGGTGGTTGTTTCCTCATTCCATAGTGGGGAAAATCCATTTTTTGGAATTTTTTAGTGAATGGGAAGAGGAGATTCATGTTCTAGGGGTTTTTAGAGGTCGTATTTGCCTCCATCACACAACTGGATTTTGTTGAGCTCTCCCCTTCACGTTTTCTGCAGTTTCTCCATTTTTCTCCATGGCTGAGAAGTCGTTTTTATGTTGCTGAGTGCATGTGCAGCAAGGATTCATGTTTTTGGTTTTTGATGGGGTTTTATTTGCTCTTGTAATACCCAAGAATGCTTGCTAAAATCGTTTTTGGTTCCCATGTTGTTTTTCCCCATTTTACCAATCAGATTTTTGGTTGCAAACCCATTTTTGGTTATGCTCAGTGGATGGGAAGATAGATGCATGAATTGGGGGTTTGTAGAGGTTTTTACTTCCTTTGTGAAGCCATTAAACGTTTCCTGAAATGATATGCTCACCTGGGTCATTTTTCCCCAATTACCATTTTCGATTTTGGTTCCTGGGACGTTTTTGGTCCATACCCAGAACTTGTATTTGGATGTGAAGTCTATCTTGGTATTGGATTGGTTGATTAAGTCCAAGGAACCCATTTTTAGATGGTTTAATGTGTTTGGATGTGATTGTGGCTTGGCTGGGTAAGTCCAAGGAACCCTTATGTGGTTGGCTTATTGCCTTAGCAGTCTGTGAGACCCAACTGTGTGTTGGCTTGACTGTGGATGTATGTCTTGTTGTGTGTAATTCTGTTGTTCCCTTATTCCTTGTGGGAATCATGCCCAGCTCAGGGGTGGCAGTGGTGCTGAGAGATTGATGAGCACACTGGCCTATGGTTGGGTGGAACGTTGCAACGACATAGTTGGTTGCGGGACAACTCTTTTTCAAGATAAGTATTCTTGTGTGTTTAATCTTTCAATGTATTTAATTGATAATTTATCATGAACATGTTGAATGGTTGAACATGATGAATGCTGCTTGAACTATGAACATGATGAATGCTTTGAATAAAATGTATTTCTTTCATTGTAGATTTCATTATGCATCTGTAAATGTTTTATGTTCAATGCATTTCTCTTATTATGTCTATGGGGATCGTTTCCTCGCTTAAATGATAGTAGCGATGTTGTAGTCACGTCCTCTCGGACGGGAGGGGACGTGACATTTTAAACCATGTGCTAAATCAATTTCCCTTTGAGTAAGATTTATATCTTGTCTAAGTTCATCTTCTTTGACCAATGTAGACACACCTTCCCATGTTAACCTACCATTGTTATAATTTTAACATCATTCAACCAATATATTCATGCATTCAAGATTGCTTGCAATGTAGCGATTTATCACATCCCACTCTACACTAGCTGTATTAAAATAATCAATGAACACACAATTAGTTACCATGGTATACCTTCATAGTAATAATGGATTATGTAGGATGACAAAAAATTAAACAAGTATGACATACATTAATATATATACATATATATATATATATACATATACATATAAAAAATACCCGATATCTACTTACGTATCACTTTCCTCATTCTACCTTTCCCCAAAATGTGCTCCCCTTCAAATATGTTCTTGGAGTTGACATTTGAAATGTGATCCTCATGATTAATACTTGCATCTATTTGAGGAGTTTATTGAGTGATATAAACCATGGTTTGGTATACCATATATCCCTCTACCATAGAAACCCTCATAATGTTCACTTTGTCTGACCAAAGCCTTAAGTTATTTCAAGTGCCTCTCAACCATCCACATTGACCTTGTTTGTATAGGTAGAAACTTCTCAATCTTGTCAACTTGATGTATGGGGTAGTGTTCTTGTGCATTAAAAAATGACGGAAGTATATACTTTTGAATTTCACACATTAGAAGAGGAATTTGTCTCCTCCAATACTTTATACCTTCTTGATCTATTTCTTTATATGACAACCATCTACACATGATGCAAGCAAATCACAGGTTTCATAAAAAAAGTGTATAGCACATTACAAGTAAACCACATGCATGTAGTCAAAACAAAAGAAGTTGGACAATGAATTAACAAATAAATTACACTTTTCATATAAATCAACACCGACCTCGTGTATTTTCCTAGATCATATATAACTTGTTTCATATTGTTGTCAAAGTTTTCTGGGAGAGATAGAGGTAGAACATATTGTATTAAAATAATGCTCAACCATTATTTAATCCCAAATTACTATAGAAAAATAAATAACAAGATCATGTTTCACCAATATACAAATATAAACACCAAATAATTACCTTAATGAAGTTATGCCAATCATGAGTTTTTACCCCACCTAATTCACCTTTCTTTAATAGGATATTCTTCATGTTTGACAAAATCCAGTGGGAAATTTAAATTTTCGCAATAACATCTTTTAACATCTTAACTTTGTTGCTCTGTCAATAACCATGGAAGAGCACTGATATTTTGGGTGTCTCCATAGCCATTCGAACAAATCACAATTTGCAATGCATGATTGGACTCCTTAATGTCATTGCAAATATTAACATTTTTTTCTTTATCTCTCCTACCATTTAATATTTTCCATTAGGTCTATGCTATGTTCTTCCCAATGTGTATTATATCAAACAAATGAACAATTTATAGATGTTCATAGTAGGGGAGCCTACTAATTGATGGGGATAACTTTTCATTCGTCATGGAAGCACCTCATTATTGATTCCTTGATCACAACCTTCAATACGAAGCACAATTAAATATATTAGAACAATACTTGTCAATTAGTAAAGATATCAAAATGCAATAAAAATATACAATTTTCAAGACATTTCATGTATATAATGATACGTAGACAATTTCATCCATACCATTACGATTTGGATATATTTTATATTGCTTCATCCATATACCAAGTGTTATTCTTCGTTGTTTTAATCTAGTTTCTTATTTCCCATTGAAAATATATTTTTCAGTAGTCCGATACCTATGGTTCTTATAATAAAGGAAGTGCCTATACTCGCCAAACACCTCCTTGTGTAAACTTATATAATGACGAGATCTCATCTTAGGACCACAAATTGGACATGCAAATTTACCCTTTGTTTGAAGACCTGCAAGAGATGTATTAATTTTTATATCAATTATTTATATGTATAATTATGCAGGGTAAAGTTATAACATACCACATAAATGTGTTAGCCCTAGGGCATCATGAATTGTCCATACAAGCATTGCATGTAATTGAAATTTCCTTTGTGCATTTGCTGGTATAGAGATATCATACATAGTGACACCCTTCCATAGCTCTAGTAAATCATCGATAAGGAGATCCATATATACATTCATATCTTTGACCCGATATTTACCTATTTGATTTAACATAAATTACAAAATTATGAAATATATGAGTAAATAAAGATATATATAAGACATTATTTCAAAACATAACTGAACATATATTAATAAAAAACAGGAATCATTATGAAACAAACAAGACAAATGAGATGTTACAGTGTTCAAAAAATTATCAACAAATTATAAATACCTAAACAATCATTGTCAACATTACGTGTTCCTTCTTTATTGACATCCATGGAGGAATGTCATTGTTAATAACAAAAACAAGACATAGTGAGTAGGTAGGTTTGAGTTTTCCAAATGGATTGACACCATCAACTGCCTTAAATCCTATGATTGCAACGTTCTTATTAAAACTTTGGTCATATTTCTTCTATCATCGTAAATATAGATCCATCCGCATGCATTCGAATAACACCATCTTTAATTTTGTTCTTTGCATGGTAATCCATTAATTGTGCTATGCTTTTGCACCTGAACAATTGTCGTAAATGTGGAATTATGTGAATATAACAAAGAACCTTAGGAGACACCTTTTTTGTTACTTTGTTGACTTGATATCTACTCTCTTCACATTTCATGCCTCTATCTTTCAACGCATTTTCTTTATAGTAGAGAATATCATCATTACGACATACATTAATATCTTGATACTCCATTCCAATATATTTCATTATGGCATGTAAATCTCAGTATGTGTGAGGTAAAACATTTGACGGTGGTAACAAAAATTCACCTATCAATCTACAACATAAAAAAATAGTACTACTTGTTAATGTAGAGAAAATTAATCATACATATTGCATCCAAATGTTACAGATGATGATTAACTAACATTAAAAAAAAGGGGAAAAATGAAAATGTTGTCATCTTGTACTAAATGTGAGAAAACTAATATATATATGTACCTTAGAAGCTATGCCACACATGTGTTTGACATACCATTACAACCTTCAATTTCAACAACAACAATAAAGTAGAGAGAAGACTTATTTTCGAGCCATCATAAAGAGGTTCACTTGACCTCTGAAGTATAGGTATATCATAAGAAACATCAAACTGATTTCAATCGTCATCAATTCCAAAATTATTAAATGTCTCCTAGATAAATCTATTTGTACCATCTTCTTCAAGTATGTTATTAGCATCATTATATTCTTCCAAAGGATTATTAGCTCAATCCTTGAAATTTTCTCCATCCAATTCTTTATCAACAAGCGCTTATACAAACTGTACCTCTTCCTCCTTGAGCAATTCTCTATGGTGATTTGTCTTTACAATTAAAAAAAATAAAGTAATATTAGTGTATATAACAATTATTTAATCATACAAACGTTTACATATATAATATAAGAAAACAAAGACAACATAGACAACACCATAGACAAAGAAAACTTAGGTGAGTGTGAGAAACAAAGACAACAAATCAATGATGAAGATTGTGCAACTTATTAAGATAATTAAGAGTACAATTAAAAACATGTGTCGATGTGCATCTTAAAATAATTTTAAAAGAAACAACAAAAAAACATTGTATTGGGACTAGACATGTGAATCAATGACCTTTGAATGGGGTCAATGTTGAAATTTTATCAAAATATTTTTGTATGTAGTGGAATTTGAAAGGGACAAACTGTTTGAATGCCTTCACGATATGGGAGGGATTCTAGACCCAATGGTGACTCAAATCATTATAAATTTTTATATATTATATTTATTGTTATAAAATTTTTATCAACCAACATTATTGTTGATGAAAAAAGATGAATAGATATTTGGAATCTAAGCACTTTTTAACCAATATATATATATCATTTTAATAATTAAGAATAAAGTTAATTTTGATCAATATAATCCCTAATTCTATAGTCCCCTAAAGTATATACAAAAAAGATTAATAATACATTTTTTTCTTCTACATTTAACATATAAACATTTACAAAAACAATATACAATACAAAGACATATAATGAATAACTTACTGATGGATGATATTCATGCCCACCTATTGTTCAGGGAAAATCAACCTTATGACCTAAGGGTCTAAGGTCACCAACATACAAATATCAAACTTTTAGACATACAACTATCTAGGAATTTGAGAGAGAAATAGGGCAGAAAGCTAATGCACCTTATTTATGAAGGCTGGTCCTAGCTTTGAACCTTCACTCCAGATGCTCCAGAAGATTCAAGGGTTCTCAACACCTCCAAAAGAGATAGATACCTTCCTACTGAGACATTAGATGTTATATAAAGATAGATGAAACATTATAATTGCAAGAATATGACAACATATTTCAGAAATCATAACGCATAGGAACATTGATGCACCAATTGTTATAGAGATTTTCACCCCACTAGGTGAATCACACATGGTATGGCCTTCCCTTGTCCCGCTGCAGACTCATTAGCCCCTTTGGACCACTTTATATCTTTTGATGTTACCTTGATCATCCCTAAAAACTATATAAACTATGATATACGCGGCTTTTTCCTCGATAACCGCGTACATACGCGGGTTTGACCCCTATAGTCGTGTACATCGGGATGTGTGCATAGTCCAAATCCTTTTGGAGCGTTCCTTGACTTGGATCCGACTCATATGACTCCTGACCTTCCATATACCTTGAGATCGCTCGGATTCGACCCTTCATTGTCCCTT